>ML816203.1:69999-125394 GCA_009831015.1 Picea engelmannii | reverse complement strand
TTGATGAGGTGATCATGTTGTACATCATTGTTGATATATAGTTGATGCATGATTGGTACTTTTCTAGTACATTGGAAGAGGCACCTACTAGCAGTTTGATTGGCACATGTTTTATGGAGGATTTGGCATACATATATGGGATTAATCATTTTGTGGTATTGGTGCATGGCAATGTACATGTTTGGTACACTCATAGATGGCATATGCTTGCTGCTACTACACCATTGGTACTACTTGATTAGCACAACAATTGGCATCTGTTTGAGATACCTGATTGTGGCACTTGGTTCATGATGGACACATATCATGAGTGATATGATATATTGTTTGGCATGTTGGTAGATGCACATGGTTGGCATATTAGTAGATGCACATGGTTGGCATATTAGTGGATGCACATGTTGGCATGTTGATAAAGGCACATGATTGATACATTCCATGGATGATATCTTTTGGCACATTACATGATGTTGATGTACATAGGTGTTGTGCATGATGAGCACACATTTTGTACAGGATGTACTTGGTTGATATTTTTCTCATGATTCTTTATTTCATTTTTGACATATCTTTTTCTTCATGATGCTTGGTATGGCATGATTTTGATGCATGAACAGGTCCAAGGATCATTATATGGTATCACAATGTTCATCTTGCAGAAAAGATAGGGGAGACATACCCATAGGGGGAGTCATTCTTCTTCCCATGATTCTAGGAGGAGATATTTATTAGATGCATACCTAGAAAAGAGCCCTATATTTGAAGAAAGAGAATAGAGGCATAATTCGAGGAGGAGTGATGGTCACAGGGGGAGTATATTTGATGTATATTCAACATTACATCAGAGTCATATCCCTTGCTCAAAAGGGGAGAGAGTATTCAGAGGAAGATCAAAGGCATTCAAATAGGGGGAGCAGCCCCAAGGAGAATGCAAGTAGGGGGAGAAGCCCCAAGAGGAGAATGGATGAACAAGATGGATATCGGTGGCCACCCACCTTTTCCAACTGGCTCAAAACAATTTTCTGACAATTTTGGCAATTTACTATTTTTAGCAGCTTTAACTTCCGGGGCCATTTTGAGGGCCTAAATGAAGGTTTTTCAGGATTGATCTCCTCAATGATATCCAAAGGCATATTGAGCCCCCAAAATGAATATCCTTGACGATACCTTTCCAACAGACTATCACATGCCTAAAACGAAGATCATATGAAAAAGTTACGACCCCAGGAAGTTGATGTACTAACTTACCCAAACGGGGCCCACATGACTTTTGGCGCTTCATCTCCCAGGGTTAGGTTTTTGGATGTCTAGAGTTTTTGGAATTATTTCTTATTGTAAAAATGCCTTCAAAGCCTCATTGTAACCTTATTTTTGTGAATGCGCGCTGCCGTCACATTTCTTCTCAGAGATAAGCTGCCACCATTCCAGCAAGCTTGTTTCCGCTGCATTTTACAGTTTCAGCTTATTTTGTTATTGAATAGAAAACCAGTTTTACTGTATCTCTATTATTTTGTGTTAAGCGCCTGTTAATAATCTGTATTCATTTCATTCAGCTCATAAAATCCGGATCAGTGGTATCAGAGCGGTTCGCTCCTTGTCATCTTAATGCATGCCCCCAATGAGGTCGGAGTACAAAGAGTTGGGTCTCGAGCTTGTTTCTCTTGAGGAAAGAAGCTCTCGCACTCCAAAGCAACATCCCATGGCAAGAGAAAATAAATATGATAGGACAGGAGATCCTTTCAAACTGTTGATTGAGGAAGCCCTCACGTAACAGAGGAACGAGATGATGGATAGTTTTGCACAAATCCTTCGACGGCTACCAACAGGCGACACATCTTCTTTGAACAGAGGTGTCGCCCCCTTCAAGGTACAAATAAACTTAGATATTCCTATATTTGAAGGTCATATAGACACAGATGTTGTAGACAAGTGGTTGAATCTACTAGAAGGGTATTTTTCTGTCCATAACTTTTCGAATAAAGAAAATATTACTTTTCCGCTCCTCAAAGTTGTTCCCCATGTCAAAGATTGGTGGGAAACTTTCTGTGAGAAAAAGGAAACAGAGGAAACCTCATTATTTTCAGTGACAGACACATGTGAATCCTTCAAGGATTCTATTAAGGAACAATACTACCCTGTTGGAAGTTATGACGACCTGTATACCAAATGGACAACACTGCGGCAAGAAAGAGACCAAGAAGTGCCAGATTTCACAAATATCTTCCATACCTTGCGCACCAAGTTGGGTATCAAAGATATGGAGTGACATCTGGTGCTCAAGTATTGTGGTTCTCTACATAGATACATCCAGACCTAAATGGAATTTCTATACATCTCATCCTTGGGTGTGGCCTACTGATATGTTGTCAAAATCGAGTAGAAGCTCAAAAAAAAGACGTGGCAATTTGGGCCTGGGAACCCCTCACAACAAAATCCAGGAAAGGGTGGCCCCAACACACCGAACAAAGGAGAGAGAAAAGATGGATAGTATCAGGACAACCAGTCCAAGCCGCAAGAAAAGAAGGACACCGGAAAGACAAAGACAGATACTGGGAAGTGGTGTGACTTCCATAAGAGCCCTTGGCATAACACTGCTGACTGTCGCTCAAAGCAGTCATTGGTGTCCAAATTGAAAGACTCTAAATTAGATGTAGATTATGACTCTAAGACAGAACCAAAAAGGACAAGATGGATCATTGACGTGAAATCTAGTGCCACTGTTTCTACCACCAAGCTCCAGCCTGGTGAACCAGATGAGCTAGAAGAAGGAGAGCACCTCTTCCATTCACATATGTGGGTAAAAATCACCCCACTGTACTTCATCATTGATAGCGATAGCCAGAAGAACCTCATCTCAGTAGAGGTCGTCAAGCGGCTGGCCCTTCCAACAACGCCACACCCACAACCATACACCATTGGATGGCTCTGCCATTGGAGCAATCTCCACATCAACCAATAGTGTCGATTGTCGTACGACATCAAGCCCTTCAAAGATGAGGTATTGTGTGATGTTTCTCCTCTCAAATTTTGTGATGTTCTTTTGGGCCAACCTTATTTATGGAAACGTCATGTTGTATATGAGTCTAGGCCTCATAGTGTTATTATTAATTTGAACAAGAAATTGTACAGGATACCCGAGGCAGTCCCACCTAGTGCTATTTCCTTTATCTCTACTAAGCAATGCAGGAAGGTCATCTCGCAGACGGGGAAGTTTGTCTTCTTCGTGATTCGCTCTCAGAATAAGAAAAATATCATAGCCACATCTAGGGTCTCTGCGGCCGACCTCTCCACATAGTAGAAGCAAGTAGATAAGTTCATGGAAGAATACTCAGATATCTTCTCCTCACCTATAGGGGTACCTCTGCACTGCTAGGTCAAGCACCCCATCTATCTGACCCCCAGCGCACCGCTACCTAATGGGCCAGTCTATCGTTTCTCTTTGTTAGAGAATGAGGAGATCACGCGATAGATCCAAGAACTGCTCCACAAGGGGCACATCCGCCCCAGCTCATCACCTTGTAGGAGCCCAATTGTGCTGGTACAAAAGAAAGATGGGACCTGGCGACTCTGTATTGATTACCGGACTCTGAATAAAATCACAATCAGAAACCGATACCCAATTCCCCGAATCGATGACCTCCTTGATCAACTCACGGGGGATAAATACTTCAGTAAGATTGATCTGAAGTCTGGCTACTACCAGGTCCCAATAGAACAAACAGATGTATGGAAGACTTCCTTCAAGTCAAAGGAAGGCCTTTTTGAATGGTTGGTCATGCCCTTTGGTTTGAAAAATGCTCCAGCCACTTTCATGAGGATTATGGATGATATCCTATGACCATTCACCAATACTTTTGTAGTGGTGTATCTGGATGACATTCTAATTTACATCAAGACTTGGGCCGAACACTTGCAACATATTCAGCAGGTTCTGCACACCCTGCGGCAGCACAAGCTATACGCCAACTTGGAAAAATGCTCCTTTGGCATGGGCAGGGTCCATTACTTGGGCTACATCATTGATTAGCATGGCGTACATGTGGATCCAGCCAAGATCCAAGTCATCCATGACTGGCCAGCCCCAACAACACTCACTGAGCTTCGAAGCTTCTTGGACCTTGCCAATTTCTACCACAGGTTCATGTTGGCTTTCTCCCATATTGCATGGGCCCTCGGCCAAATAAACAGGGGTGGTGGTAAGGAAAATTTTGCGTGGGGTCGGTCCCAACAACAAGTGTTCGATGATTTGAAGCAAGGATTGTGCTCAACCCCAGTAATTTCACTACCATACCTGCAACATCCTTTTGAAATTGAGACAGATGCTTCAGACTATGTTGTGGGAATCATTCTCACTCAACACAGCCACCCTGTGACCTATCATAGTGAGACACTGTCAGATACTGTCTGTAAGTACCCTACTTACGACAAAGAAATTTACTCCATTGTGCAAGAATGACGCTAGTGGAGACATTACATTCTTGGGAAGGAGACAATCATCCACACTGATCATAAGCCACTGTAGTTCATGCAGACACAGGGAAAATTGCAGAATGACCGCCATCAAAAGTGGTCCACATACTTGTAGCAATTCCACCTCAACATCAAGTATAAAACAGGAAGCACCAATCACGTCGTTGATTGCCTCAGCAGACTTCCAGTCGCAGCACTCACCACAGTGCTAGACTCTTGCAGCCATGAGACATCTGGATGGCCCCAACTCTATGAGACAGACCCTGAATTCGCCACCACCTACCAAATGTTGGGTGCAAACGTAGTTGTCAATAATTTCCATATTCAGGATGGGTTGTTGTGTCATCTAGGCCATATTTGTGTTCCATCAAGTGAGCGAGCGAAGCTGATCTGGGAAGCCCACTACAGTTGGGTGGCAGGAAACTTTGGCATTGAAAAGACAGTGGCAATTCTACAGAAACATTTCTACTGGCCGAAACTTCGACAGGAGGTCAGCAAGTATATCAGGTCCTACACTACCTACGCTATTGCCAAACCGACCACTAAGAAATAGGGTCTGTACACCCCTCTTCCTACTCCTGAAAGGCCATGGGAATCCATCTCAATGGACTACATGTTGGGCCTCCCATCCACCAAGCGGAGAAATGACTGTGTTTTTGTGGTTGTTGATTTCTTTTCTAAGATGGCGATTTTGGTTTCCTACAAGAAGAGCATCACAACAGAGGCCACTGCCAATCTCTTCTTTGAACGAGTCTGGGTACATTTTGAAATCCCTCAAACCATTGTCTCAGATCGGGATAGTCGATTTATCATCACATCCTGGTCGAGCCTTTGGTCACTACTGGACACCAAGCTCACAAAATCCACATCCTTCCACCCCCAGACAAATGGCCAAACCGAGGTTGTAAATCGAATGATTGTGCATATCCTTCGCATGTATAATTCAAATCACCCTCGCACATGGGATGAGAGCCTTCCCTATGTCCATCATAGCTACAACCGAGCCTTGCATAGCTCAACCAGCCACAGCCCCTTTCAAGTGGGGTTGGGATTCCAACCATTGGGACCCATAGATGTTGCACTTCCCCTTGTGGTCACCTCGACCGACTCATCTCCTACTCCAACTGAAGCTGACAAAGCCACCCGGTTCATTGAGAAGATCCATCACATCCACCAACAGGTTCAGGATATCCTACAGAAGTTCAATGACAAGTACAAACAACGCCATGATCAACATCAGGTGCCACATAAGTTTCAGGTGGGCAACAAAGTTTGGTTGCACTTGCAAAAAGAACACCTTACAGGACCCCATAGGAAGCTTCACCCACTCCGTTATGGGTCGTACACTATCACCAAAGCCATGGGGGATAATTCTTTTGAGCTCAAAATTCCTCCTTTCCTTGGTCTGCACCCATTGTTCAACGTGGATCTTCTTCGCCCTTATTTCCCACCATTATTAGACACCTCAGAAGTAGCAGAACAACTGACACCAACATAGCTCAACCCCAACTGCCTACAACATCCAATGATCATATTGTGGACAGACATATCAAGGGCACTCAACAAAAAAGGATCCATCTTTATCGAGTCGTCAAAGCAGGGCAGTTCCTGCACCAAGGCAAGTGGCTCACCCGGGGACAAATTCAGCAGAAATTTCCTCATTTTATGGGGGACCTCAACGCAATGGAGACCATTTCTTCCTAAGGATGGAGGATTTATCCATATGGATATCGGTGGCCAACCACCTTTTCCAACTAGATCAAAACAATTTTCTGACAATTTTGGCAATTTACTATTTTTAGCAGTTTTAACTTTCGGGACCATTTTGAGGGCCTAAATGAAGGTTTTTTGGGATAGAGCTTCTCAATGATATCCAAATACATGATTGATCCCCCAAAATGAATCTCCTCAATGATACCTTTCCAACAGGCTATCACACGCCTAAAACGGAGGTCATATGCAAAAGTTACGACCCCAGGAAGTTGATGTACTAACTTACCCAAACGGAGCCCACATGACTTTTGGCGCTTCATCTCCTAGGGTTAGGTTTTTGGATGTATACGGTTTTTGGAATTATTTATTATTGTAAAAAGGCCTTCAGAGACTCATTGTAACCTTATTCTTGTGAATGCACACTATTGTCACATCTCTTCTCAGAGATAAGCCACCACCATTCCAGCAAGCTTGTTTCCGCTACATTTTACAGTTTCATCTTATTTCGTTATTGAATAGAAAACCAATTTTACTGTATCTTTGTTATTTTGTGTTAAGCACCTGCTAATAATCTGTATTCATTTCGTTATTCTCATAAAATCCGGATCAATGGCCCTTTTCCATTGATATCAAAGGGGGAGAGTTAATCACATTGATGTGATTGATGTGATTGATGTTTATTGATGGGGAGAGATAGTCACATTGACTATTGATGTAGAGCATGCCTTATCTACATGTTTACATCAATAATTGGTAATTGGTGTTGACATCAATGTTGCTATTGCCATCAATGCCAAAGGGGGAGATTGTTGGATCATGTTTTCATTGATGCCAATGGTTTGATTGATTGATTTCATTGATTGATGTCAAGTGATTGATTGATGTCAAAGGATTGATTTATTGATGATTGATGTAATATAATATGTATTGTCCTTGATGAGAATGCATAGATGAAGATGGATCAATGAGTTTTCATTGATATGATGAATATGGATCAATGAGTTGTCATTGATACATGATGAATATGGATTGATGTGGTTTCATTGGTATATGATGCATTGTTGGAAAAATGTATAGATGATTCATTATTGTCTTATCACGATTGATAAGATGCACAAATGGATGAACTCCAAAGTGGTCCCCTTATGGTGAAAGCCCTCATGGGAAGATGTTTTGTGGATTGAGTTATCCTAGAAGAATAGTTGGAGGACCCTTGCTCTCATTATTTTCTTATCATGATTCATAAGGTTCACAAATGGATGAACTCCAAAGTGGTCCCCTTATGGTGAAATCCCTCACGGGAAGACGTTTTGCGGAGTAAGAGAACCCATGTTTAATTGTGGAATAATGAGATGAAGGAAATTGAATTTGTTAGGGAAACTATCCTATATGTATAGTGCTTGTCATGGTATTTTTGGTGGTATGTAGAAAGTCACATAACTCCTCACGGATAGAGAGTTATGGCCATGAGAAGTTGGAGACCCCAGGTTTGGGTAATGGACCCAAGTTTGTTTGATGGGTAATGGTATGAGTTATGATATATTTTTAGACAATAATATTCTATATGGATAGTACATGTCATGCAATTTCTAGTGGTATGTGGAATGCCACATAACTCCTCACAGTTTGAGAGTTATGGCCTTATGAAGTTGGAGGACCCTCACATGTCATCTAGAAGCCACAAAAGGTCAAAGTAGTCAAAGTGGTTTAAGGGATTTTAAAAGGTAAATAATAAAGTGAAGTGATCAGTGTATTGTAATTCAAAGTGAAAACAAAATAAATTATTTAAAGAATAAATTTAATGGAGAAATTAGAAGTGGGTTAACCCTAAAATAAGGAAAGTGGGGCCAAGTGACCTAGAAGATGTTTTTAAGGAAGCTACTTGGAGAGTATAAATAAGAGGCAAGGCTCTCTCATTTTAATCACACTTGAGCATATTGAATATCTATATGTGTCTGATGTAACCAAGGATATATAAGCTGAAATTCTGAGGAAAGTTGAAGAAAAGAAGGTTGAAATGCAAGGAAGGATAAATTCTTTTGATGGTTCTTTCTAAGGTATGTTATTTATAGTTCATCTCACCATTTTCGCTATAACAATTTTTCTATAATGAGTCAGACCGTGAAATTTCTATTCCATTTACAAAATATATCCAAGTATATGTGGTACAAAATTCAGCTTTTGGTTCGTTGTATTTTTTGTGTTACACTCCGTGGAAAATAGGGTTTGTGGCTAGTACTGAAACTAGTCAAAAACAAGTGTTTCGGGTAAAAACGTCATAACGTCTTCATAAAAGATCCAAATTCAGTGAAATCAAATTTGTGGGTTAGGGTACAATCTATAGTATGTTTTGTAACAAATTCAGATCAGTTGAACAAATATTCCGTTCGGGGCATGCTCTACAAGGTCGCTCTCTAGAATAAGCCAAAATTCAGCAAGGTATGCCATTTTTGCTATAACTCCTTTTCTGAGAGGTTCCAAGTATTGACACTTGGAGTAATTGCATAAAACACATTGAAGAAAATTTTCTATTAGTTTTAGATATTTATACATTACAAGTACAAAGTTATGATTACTTCAAGTTAGGGTTGTTGACCAATCCAAGACTAGGCATGTGAGACTAAAGAAAAGTTTGATGAAAATGATAGTCTCTTGTTGTTAAAGTTAAGGAAGGTTTGCAGGAATGTGATCATATACACCAGGTCTATTGCAGAGCTACAAATCATATTTGGATGATGAAATTGATGAGGGCTTTTGGTTGAGGTACATGTTGAGTACATGGTTGAGACAAGTAGTTGATGAGTTGACACATACATGAGGTGTATAGTTGATGATGTTGGTACATATTGATGAGTCATAGTTGATGAGTAGTTGACACGTGATTGGTACATACTCGGTACATGGTTAGATGCACTTTTTTATGGTACAGGTTGATTACAAGTTATTTGGTATAGGTTGGTGCATGGTTGATGCACTTGTTTATGGTACAGGTTGATTACAGTTTGTTTGGCATAGGTTGGCACATGGTTGATGCACTTGTTTATGTTGACAGATTGATATTTGTTGAGGAGTGTTGCCTCATCTCAGTTAGTGTTGAGAATGTAAGTTGAGTCTTGCATATAGAGTTGGTTCTCTTGTATAGTTGTACTCTATTCAGTTGTTGCTGTAAAACCCCCAGATTGAAGTCCATAATAAAAAACAAATTGTGCATACATCTTGTGTTCTTTATGTTCCTTGTGGAGATGATTTTTCGATGATATGTTGCTAATATGTATTCACATCTAATTGATTATAAATGAAAACAATGAGTAATGAGAAAATGTTGAATGTTAACTGAGTTTTTGTGTAAGAGGGAAGTTTTGGGAAAAAGATCCCCACACTCATTCACCCCCCTCCTCTAAGTGTGGTAGGTGTGTCCAACACTCCCTGTGCGGCCTGTGGAATATTCTTGTAAGTTCTTGCCACTTTCTTCTCCAATCCTTTTATGTGCTCCCTTTCCTCTTGGGTCTCATATTTAGCCTTCTCATAGACTATTTCCAGCGCCTTCTGATTCTTTGTTGCATGCTTCAATTTGGTTAAGTGTTTTCATGCGCAGGAATATACCTCATGGTTTACACTAACCTGCAACCTATGTAGTGCCCCTGATGATATCCTCATCAACACAAGTTGAATTTGGCTTAAGTCCTTCAAGGGTGTCTGCCCCACAATTTCGTCCATGCGCAACATACTGGGGTTGATATGGAATGTTACGTGCGGCTATAGTATTTCCTGGATGGATTCTTGTCTGCGGTGCTAATGGTTTGAATCCCCTGTTGCTTGTTGGCTACCCTTCCCTAAATTTATTGAGGAGTTGCCGCATGTCTCCCAAATTCTCTTCAATCCTATCCATGTGGTGTGCAGCATGGTCAAATTCCTTGGATAGAAAATCCTAGACCATTCAGGATATCTTTTCCCCATCATCATCCATGATCGTATACTTTGGCAGTGTTCTTTATGACTTTAATTTCTTACGTGTGCCTCATTTCTGCATGGCTAGCCTCTTGTTTCCCCCCGGTTCCTATGCGTTGGGATTTAGTGCAGCCTCTTGCACGGGTTAAACAAGTTTTTGTTGTTCCTTAGTCGGTTGTGTCTGATCTTTCTTTCCATTCTGGGGCCCTGTCTTCATTGTCCCTTCATCTGTCTTTGCTTTCTTTCCCTGGCTCGTTCTTCATCTCTTGGGCACTTGATTTTCCTTTGGAAGAGTCTCTCCATGCCCTACCTCTTCTTCTTCTATTCTTTCCAGTATTTTTTGGGTAAGGAAGGGTGTCTTCCACTCATCATCCCATTCGTTGATGACCATGTCAATGTCACCCTTTGTGATATAGTAGCGCATTTGTAGCCATAGTTTATCTGGATCCTTCTTTGCCTGTATCCACATTTTATTTCCTGTGGCCTGGAAGTTGGCGATGTCCAAATATTGCATGATAGATTTTGTTGTTATTCTCCACATCTTGGAGATGGCTTCTTGTAGGTCACATAGGTATCCTTCAAATATAAACCCGGTCGCCTTTTTCCTCCTGACCTCTGGCCTGGCTCTGAGAAACAAATATCTTGCCCCTTGATTTGGTTTGGGTCTAGTGCCAAAAAATACGTACCTTGGCTCTCTCCATCCCATGAAGGTTATTAGTGTGATCGACCATGAATAGTGGAACCCTGTTCCTAGATCCTATGCATCCTTGCAGTCATCCAGGAATAGGTTCAAGAGATACGGTGCCCAGCTCATTAAGGTACCTTCTGCTCACTGATCTACAACTGCAAGGACTCCAGCTGGGAATTCCTCCCTGCGACATTTTCTTAGCAGTTTGTAGGCTAAGATATTCACGCCCAGTTATGGTGTGGCATCATTGATCCTTTTGATAATGATCCCTCTAGTTCCCTTGTCAGTGTCATACTTTTTATTCATGTCTTCTGCTAGCGCTTTCTCCCTGGCTGTTTCATCCAGAAACTACGCGAGATCCATGCCCCGAGTTGGAAATCCTTTTGTGTTCATGATAATCTCTATGTCTATCGACACAAGATTGTCCAACCAGATGTCCCCACCATGTGTGACTAATAGTAGATGCTTGATGCATGTTGTTGCATGTTGACCCCCGCCAAAATGTGGTAGGTCCACGAGACCTAAAATTCTTGTCTTCTGCAACTTGGTTTTCCATTGGAGTGGTTGATCAAGTGGTTCCCCAAACTGACTCATGCCCACCATCTCCATTTATACTCTTTTTCCAAGTTTCGGGAACTTGTCTTTGTTTCCTATGTCGTGGTCCAAGTATTTGAGCTTCTCGACATGACCCAACAGCTTTGTTCCTACCTGTACCCCATCTGGTATGCATGGTAGAACAATTTATGCTGTCAGTTTCTTGTGAGGTGATCTATATATATGTATCTTGTGTTTCCTTGATGGTGGTGGCTAGCTCGAAGTTCCATCGATTTCCGTTTGTTCCCCAGTCTGACATTCCATCTGACCTATGATATCCTCGACCGCTCCCTCCAATGGGTGGTATGATATGGTCGTTTGAGACTCGTCTGGCTCGATTTTTGCATCCCTATTCGGCTTCATTCCATTTCCTTATGGAAATGGTCCAGTGTTCTTTGGTTGTACCTCCTTCAGGATTTTTGCTTCCTGGTTCTGTGGCTCCTGTACTTCTACTGGTATGTCCGTATTTGTGCCCTCCGATGTTGGTTGTTGGATGTCTTCCAGTATGAGTGTCGAGTGCACTGGTGTTGTCTCTGGGATGGGATTTTGTCAATGTTGACAATCTCCAGCGATTGTTGTTCACCTTCTTTCACCTGTCCTCGTGACCTAGTCTGAACTCTAGTTTTTCTGGCGGTCTGGCTTGCTTCTTCTTGCTTGGGCGGTTCCATGGCGGTGAATTTCGACTGTTTCTTGGGTTCAAATGGTATCTATGACCTCTGTGAGCTCACTCTGTTCTTTTCATCTTCTATTTCTCTATGTATGCTCTTCTTCCGCGAATAAACAGTTTGCTTCCAAATTCGTGTGTTGTATGGGTTTTCCATGAAGCTTGTCGATGACGCTTCCTTCATTATGGGTTTTAATGCACCTTAATTATAGGTTCAATGCATTTCTGACAAGTTTGTACTTGCCATTATTCTTCCTTTCCGTCTTCATTTGGTGTGTTTAATGCGGTATCCCATCGATTCTTGCCATCCTTTAATTCCACCTAGTGTTGTCATGTCGTCCTTCTTTTGCTGACTTTCGTTTTCCCACTCGTTTCCATTTTTATGTGACCATTATCCTTCTCCTCACTGATGTTTTTTTTCTAAATTCATGTGACCTTTCTACTGTTGGCGCACTGCGCCCTCCTTGGTTCTTTCCTTTTTCTTTTTTTTTTCTACTGCGGGGTGGGTGGTCGAATGTCCTTGTAGAGCTTCAATCGGCTCCCATTAATCATCCCTCTAATTCCTGCTCATGATAAGTCTCTTAACTATATGTATCCTCCATCTATGACATATTTTACTACATATGTTCCTAACCAATGCATTCTAAGATTTCCTGGGTGCTGAAACGATTTGTTGTCATACATTAATACTAGGTCTCCTTCCTTGAACATCTTCTTCTTGATGTTTCAATCATGCAAAGATTTATCTCTTTCTTTCTTAACTTGTTGGAGGAATATTGCTAAGATCCGGTCTTCCTCCATGGTCATTAACTATTTCAATATCTCCTTTAATGTGCCTCGTTCTTTCACTTGTGTAATTGTTGTTACACACAAGCTTGGTACTATAAATTCTAGTGGCACCACTGCTTCTTGGCCATAAACTATTCTAAATGGTGTGTGCCCTGTCAAATTTTTTCACATAGTCCTGTAGGCCCATAATATTGTTGGTACTTTGAGATCCATGTTGTCCCTATTGACGTTACAGATCTTTGTCAGCAGGTTCTCCAAGATTTTTTTAAATGCTTCCACATTACCATTTTCCTGTGGGTGATATGGTGTGCTCTTCTGATGATGGACTTTAAACTCTTCAGTCATAGTGCTAATGGTGCTATTTATGAAGTGCATGCCTTGGTCTCTCATTAAAATTCTTGGACACCCAATTCTAGTGATTACTTGTTCGATTAAAAAATGTGTTGTTGTTTCTGCGTTGCAATCCTTTACTGGTGTGGCTTCCGCCCATCTTGTTAGGTATCCCATCCCAATGATAATGTACCTTGCTCATGTTCTTTTTGTTGGTGGTTTGATTGGTCCCATAAAATCTATTGTCCATTTATCAAATGCTTGGAGTGTTACTTGTGGTATTAATGGCATCTCGTCCTTTCTGTTGGGTTTTCCTACCCTTTGACAGACATCGAATTTTTGACAATACTCCTTCGAGACTCTGTGAATCATTGGCCACCATAGTCCTACCCACAATACCTTATGCGCGGTAGCTTTGCCTTCATAATGCGCTCCTACTATTCCTTCATGGGCTTCTTCTAAAACTCTTTTTCTTTTGTGTTCTAGCACATATCTTCACAAGATGCTATCTGCGCCCATCTTATATAGATTTCCTAGAATCAGTTGATAGTTAGCAGTGTAGACTACTAGGTTTTTCTTCTGCGTAGTATTATACTCTTACAGCGCAATACCTGTGCTCAAGTACTAAATGATATCTCTGAAGTATTCATCAACGATCTAAACTGAGAATAGTTGTGCATCCGAAAAGTTGTTCTCCAAGTTTGTAGGTTCTTCTCCATTGGTGACTCTTGATAGGTGGTCAGGTCCTACATTTAAATTTCCTGGTTTGACGATTACTTCAAATTCAAATTCTTGGAATAGTAGTAACCATTGACAGATTCTCCCTCACAACACTAGCTTTTTGACTAAATATTTCAGGGTTGAGTGATATGTGAACATCTTAAAGTGTTTCACCAATAAGTAATGTCTGAACTTTTGTAGTGCATAGACCATAGCTAGGCCTTCTCTTTATGTCGTGTTATAGTTATGTTCTTATTCGGATAGATTTCTACTCACAAATGTTATTGGGTGATCCAAGTCCCCCACTCCTGGCTACACCAAGATAGCTCAAAGTGTTATGGCTGATGCATCTACATGTACGTGGAATGTCTTCTCCCAATATGAAAAGACTAATATCGATGTGGTGACCATATTTTCCTTTAAGGTATCCATACCATGTTGGCACTCGTCATTCCACTGAAACTTTGTATCCTTTCTTAGAAACTTTTCCATCGGTGCAGTTATTTGTGCATAAACTTTGATAAATTTCTTGTAGTAACCTGTGTCCCAACGTTGCTCTTAGCTGATGGACTGTTTTTGTTGGTGGTAAGTTAATACTGACTACGATCTTTGCAAGATCTACTAATAAACCCTGTTTGCATACTATATGGCCCAATAGTATCCTGAACGGTGTTCTGAATATGCATTTCTTTATATTCATTGATATCTGACAGTGTCTACATCTTTCTAACATTAGCCTTAAGACTTCTACATGATTTTTCAACACACTATAGACCGTCCAGTCATCTAGGTATACTTTGAGAAACTGGTGGATGAAATCCTTAAACGCATCAATGACTACTCTGAAAAATATTGTCGGTGCATTCTTCAGTCCAAATGGCATGACTATGTATTGGTAAGATCCCCATTCTGTCGCAAATGTCATCTTGTATCTGTCTTCTTGTGCTATCTTGATATGATGGTAGCCAGAGAATCCATTAGTGAATGAGTAGGGTTCATGTCCTCCTACATTCTCTAACACTTCATCCGTGAAGGGTGTAGGGAATGGGTCGTGTAGGCATGCATCATTCAACTTCCACAAGTCGACGCATATCTTGATCCCTCCTTGTTTCTTGTCCTGTACTAACATTGGACTTATCCATTTTGATTCTTCGATCAGTTCTATGATGTCAGCTTCTAGCATCTTGTCAATCTCAACTTTTAATTTCTGCTTATATACAGGGTTCAGTCTATATGGTTGTTTTCTAATTGATCTCGCTTCTTGTCTGAGTGGTATCTTCATCTCTCCTAGCTCTCCTACTATACCCTTCATCTCTGTAAATGTTGTCGGGAACAAGTCGTTGTATTCATGCAATAGCTTTGTTATGCTTTCCATTGTTTGTTCATCCTAGTAATCTCCAATGTTGGCCATTTTGGGATGCTCAACTGTCCCAATATTGACTTTCTTTACTTTGATCAGCACAGAAATAAATTTTGATTCTATAGGTGGAACTTCCACTTCTCTTTCTCCTTCTGCTTCTTCAATCTAAATATCATGTAGATCATCTTCATCTGGTGCTTCCTTTAGCACATGGTAACATGACAACAGTTCCTTGACTATCTGTTTGTTCTGTTGTTGTTCTTTTGTGATGATTTCAACTTCTATCTCTTTGATGAATATCACTCTTCTTATCTTCTTCAGTGAGGCATCTATGTTGGGGTTCTCCTGCTCGAATGTGAAAGTGACTGTAAAATTGTGTTGCAATGTCATCCAAGTCGTAGTTCCTTTGCGAAATTCCTAGTTTGTATACTAGTTTGTTGGTATTACCTCTGGAGTATGTATAAAATAATGAGGCCATTCCTCTCGAGGTGTCTTTTTCCATAGTGTTACACACTCCTCCAAGTGTTCTGTTGGTGCTTTTTGTCCATCATACTTCTACTGTTTGTTGTTTTTCTATTCTGCATCGAACCTTATGCATAGTAACTTCTTGCATTGGTACCAGTCTGTGATTATCTCTTTGTGTGCGCCCCACCATCGTGCAGGTGTGGCCTTGAGTTCTATATCTAGTGCTAACAGTCTCTGATTCTTTAAGAATTCATCTTCATATTGTGCTATGAATGTCTCCAGATCATTTACTTCGTGGAAACTGCGTGGTTCTCTGTTTTCCATGCCTACCCATCTTGCGGTGTGGTCTATTTGTGCACATATCCTCATGGATACTTCATGTAGCCTTTGTTGCCAGTTTTCTAAACCGATGTTTGAATATGTTGCACATGAAGTGATGCTTCACCAACAGAGTATCTCATCTGCAGTTGGGTTTACGTAATCCTCATCACATGCAGTTGTTTTGTACAATTGGTTGATTTCCTCTAGATCCAAACAAGTAGGTTCTACGAACCTCTCTCCTTCTGATGGGTCTAATGGTGCTATGACCCTGTATTCTCCTGACTCAAATGCCATTTTTTTGGTTTTTAATTTGATTATGGCTTGGTTTTTAAATGCCCAATCTAGACCAAGCAATGTGGGGTAAGGTGTTGTGTCGTCCACTATTTCAATGACTTCAAAATCCGCTTTAGTGTGCACTCCATCTAGGCCTACTGTCACTCTTTTCAGTCTACCTATCGGTAGGACTTTGTGTTGGTTTTCCAGTTTGTTGGCCCTTGACCAAGTTTTGAGGATCCTTAGTCATGTTTGACCTACTTTTGGGACTTCGACAGGCTGTCAAAGGTGGAGCGCAAGTCGAAGCGGAGATCGTGGGATCTTGGCCTCTTGTTTAGGGATTTTTGGGTTTTGGGCTTATGTAACTGGTATGGGGATGTGGCCCATGGGTTTACCCATGTTTAGGACCATTTTGTAATGTATAAATAGAAGTCTAGGCGATGTAAGTAAAAGATGTATGTGATGCTAAGTGCAAGTGAGGAAGTGTGTGATACCAACTGCTAAGTGCAAGTGATAGTTGTACATGCTTTGTGCATGTTGTGTGAGACTTGCAAGGCTAAGTGCAAGTGACTGTAAGGAATTGAGTAGAAGATTTGTGTTTTAACCTAGCTTGGGGAAGGAGGATCTGGCGAGGTGCACACAGATCTCCTGTCCTATGCGGAGTAGGATCTTGTGGCTCTGTGCATGTAGAAGATTGACAGAATATAATAAAAGAGAAATGTATTTGGTGGACGTAGCCCCAACCTAGGAGTGAACCATGTATATCATGTGTTTTTATGCTTTGTGCGATGTATTGAAGTGTTCATGTGTTTACTTTCTTAGTGCTTGGCATAGATGAATGATAGATAGATCTATTGATGTTTTGTTCTTAATAATATGAATAAGTGCTGGATCTAACCTATGTGAATGTGCTTAGTGATCGTCTATACTAGATTTGGGTGAATATTGCAGTGCTCTATGATTAGGGTTTTTACTGAGAAGTAGATATTGGTTAAATACTGACGAACTGTAACCGCTAAGTGCTTTGACAGAATATTGTATTCACATCTCTGTGTCCTAGCTAAGGTTGCAGACATTGGAGTCCTGTAACTACCCTTGCCTCTACCTCATGTGAGACTTCATCTGCTTCGCAGGTTTTACCAAAAGGGACGATAGTTAGGGTTTTGTTGGTGCGTTGTTGTAGCGTTGAACCCTGGGTCTGCCCCTGTGCCAAAAAATGGTTCTGTTGTTGGGACCTTAAACTGTGATTGCTAGGAACTGAAGAAAATAAAGCTATGTTCATAGATCTGTTGCTTTAGTGCGTAGTAGTCTACTTGACTTGTGAATCTCTGTGCTAAGAAGAAAAGTCAGATCTGAAGAAAACAAGTAAGATCTTAAATATTTGTGCTTTGATAAAGGTAAGAACAGTGAAAAGTTTTGATTGAAAAAGGTAATATAAGTGGAAATTTTTGTTTCAAAAGTATGGATCTAGGTATGTTTGATCAATTTTGTCCTAACTTGAAAAATAGGGCACAACTAGATGAAATAAGCTTTGATATGAGTAGATATGATAGAAATAATGAAAGATATGTTATTCCTATGTATAGAAAGAATGTTTGGACTAACAAATGGATGCAAGACCCTAGAAAGAATTTTTTGCAGGTTAGCTACTATGATCCTGGTGTGCAGTACAGGAAAGGTTGGGAATCATTTCAAAGAAAAAAAATATTAACCCTTTGTTATAATTGCAGAAGACCAAGGCATATTGCTAAGGAATGCCTTGGTAAAAGACCTAGTTGTCTTTGTTGTCAAGCTATGGATCATGAAGTTTTGGATTTCCCTAGAATGATTGCTAAGGTTGAAAGAATGAATATGAGACAAGAAAACCCTGAGGAAGATCAATAAACTAATACCATGGCAGAACCCCGGAAAGAATCAGAGAATGTATTGCTACAAATGAAAGACATCGTAAATGATCACAAAAATATCAACTTGTCAGAGATATTCAAAGAAAAAGAATGCATAGAAACAAGAATAGGAGACTTCAACATTGACTGTGTTCTGAATGAGGAAACACAGGTGAATATCATGAAAGAAAGAACTTGGGAAATTTTGGGAAAGCCTGTTATGATTCCTTCATGAGGAATAGGATTATTTAGAGGAAAGTTGATAACCCTATGTGGAAGACTCACCAAAATATGTATGAGTGCTCATGGAACTATGACAGAGGAAGATTTTGAGATTGTTAAATTTATTGAGAGCAGCGCCCCGTTTTCTATGTTACTAGGAAAAACTTGGATTGAGAAGGATCAGGCCAAAAGAAAAGAAGAAGAAGTCTTAGAACAAAATAAGAAAGAATTAAAAGATTTCATGACTAGGAGGATAGCACACTTGATTGAAGAACAAGAGAACATATCAAAGCTATTTAGAACCAGAAACATGGATGTCGAAGTTGAAACAACATAAGAAGACTCATCGAAGAGTAGAGCACCTACCCTAGACAAAGAAGAAGTATTGGCCTTGAACCCTACAAAAGAACATCAACAACGCGAACTTACTATGATAACAGGAGATAAGAATAAGAATGGAAAGAGGAATACCAAGAAAAAGATTATAGGGAAGAAGGCTAGAAAGCTCAGCAAGAAGAGAGAAATGATAGAAAATTTGTAGAATGTTCCAGAAGGGACTTCACAGAAGGAAGGTTTGAAAAAATGGAACTTCCCTAAGATATCATAATAGCGCAACATGGCACTTCACCATGGAGAAGCAATATAATAGTTGGAGGCATTATGATCGCTATCCCAATGCCCCAAACGGTTAGAACAACAGTTATGGCCAGAAAGCTCACCATCAGACCGTTGGGACCACGCCGCAATGGATAGAACCACATTGATGAATGCCTCTCATACGTTGGAGATATCCATTACACCATTGTGTACTTATTGCATCGGCTCTTGCACCGAAAACACTTTTGCAAATTGTATCCTAGCCAACTCATTGCTACCGCATTGTGTTTATTGAGATTGACACCTGTTATATTGCTTTGAGCACTCATTCATCCTCCTGAGTTATCTTATCTAAGCATGCATGTCGAATGAGATCAGTGCCATAGAGAAAGTTGTTGAAGAAGTTCTAATCGACCTTATGGATGAGAAGGTGATGTTCGTCGGAGCTCAAGAATCATCGACGAGAGGAGTGCAACCCTCCCCATCGACTACTCGTGCATCCGGACCATCCTGAACTGCAGCAGAGAAAAGAACCAAGCATCGAGATGACTTGGCAAACACAAAGTTAATCCTGACTATCATGCCCGGCTACATCCCACCTTTGGTTGGTGTGGTGAGTTGTGATAGTGTCCCAAGAGACTTTGATTACACCATGGTTATTGCATACCTCCCGAAGGGGATATGTGTAGTTAGAACGCAACAGGATAAGATCATGACATTAAAATTCAGCGACTCCAACCTAGGGTACCACACGAACTCCAACATGCTCTCTCCTTACAAGTATTTGACCAGGACGAAGGGGAAGAACTCGAAAATAATCCCCTAGCCATGGACTATGAACCTCGCGTAGTCCACCCTCTTGAATGTGATGAAGATTCCACACTTTGGAAGGCACCAGGAGGTTAATGCGTGTTTTAATCTCCTACTATCATGTTAACATGGTGGCTATCTATGTCTAGACCGATGCATCACAGTCGATCCGACATTGATCCATAAGATCACCAGATTGAGCATGCAGGGACCTGACCCATAGGACTTCTACCCAGGGAAGGCTATGCATTGGCAGAGAGGATCAAAGACACATATGGATATGTAGAAAAGGGAACACGAGGCTACAAGTTATCTTCCATCCAGAATGGTGCAGTGCAACTGGCCTGCCAGCTGATCATAGGAAATCTCGTGAGAAATAACTAACCTACACAGGTCACATGATTTGTTGTTGACCTCGCCAGGAAATGTGTAGAAGGAATCCATATGAATGGGGTGAAGTACCTATTCAACTAGCTGGAATTAGATTTCCATGAATCTCAGGATCAGGGCTATGAGTTCCACTTTAGTTGGCTCCTGATCCTCATAATGTTTACTACTTGGGAGATGCTAGAAGGTGCAACCTTCCTAGACATTGATCTGTTCGAATCGCTTGCTGCGAAGTTCACCACGCTCTGGTACTTGAGGGATATGGGAAAATAGTGGTAGTTGAATGTAGTATTCCACACATACTATCTCCAGTTCAAGAGGGCTATCGAGGTTGTCCCTCACATGACGTCGAACACCCTGCACTGGTTCAGACCTCTCATGAAATTTTGTGCAGATCGACACTTCATTTATATCATTGCGCACACAGACGAGCATAAATAAGAGCTTCTGTCATACTATAAGCTCACAGAGGAGGACCTCGACGAGATAACTAAGAACTGGTCAGTATACATTCTTATCCCTGCTAACCCTACATAAATGTTTGATCCTGAACTAATTGGTAGCTTAGAGGCCACTCACAAAGAAAACGACACACCTGGAACCAGTAGAAGGAAGAAGACCGAAGAAGTACAAAACCTGAGAAGTGCATCAGATGCAACTGCTTCAGTATCACCTAGATGAGGAGGTGATGATGAATTATATAGAGAAGAGACCAATGGAAAAGAAGATCAGCAGAAGTAAGGTGAAGTAACATCGCCTAGGGATCATGTTGACGAGGTTGATCCCTTGAAGAAAATAAAGGTTTCTCCCATGAAACCTACCTCATGAAAGAAGTCAAGAGAGAGAAAAACCACGATGCAAACCATGCTCACAGTCGATGAATTCGACTTCATCATCGTAGTTGTAGCAGATTCTTTGCAGGACATCTTCTAGAAACATGAAGCCAAGAAGGAGGAGATGTACGAAAAAATTGAGGTTGAACTCAGAGGGGTACAACAGGTCGTTCAATCCAGTCGTGCAATATCCACTACGCCCCCGCCATCAGAAGAACCAGAGTTGGGAGATGATCCTACCCAACTCCGTAGACTAGTTGATGCGACCGAAGCTCGTCTTCGTCATGCACAGAAATAAATAGAATAGGCCACAAAGGCCCTAAAGAAAGTACAAAAATTAGTCATATAGCAACGTCGAGCTGCGCAACAGGAGAAGGTTGCTCTCCAAACAAATTTTGAAGAGGAGAAAGCACAAATCCAACAAGAGAAAGAGCAGTTGCTCGCAGATCATCTTAGAGTCAAAGACACAGTCAGTAGAGCACTTCGCTCTATGACAGGCTTAGAGAAAAAATAGGAAGAACCAGTAGAGCATCAAGTAGCACAACTTGTGGAAGCTATCCAACAACTTCAATAGAGAATCACAAATCTGGAGCTACGAACAATGTCCAACACTCTGTAGGATGTACGAGATCAAAGAGAAGCAACTACTTGAAGCGCAGTTGAGAGAATCAAGGCCCTCTCCATGGAATGTAAACAACTATGTGATCAAAGATCCCAGACTTATGAGCGAGTCATTGAGGATCCGAAATTGAAGGCAGTGGAGTCACACCTCCAGGAGGCAAAGAAGAAAGCAGAAACAATATAGGCACAGTTGAATCCCCTGTCAGTAGTCGAGAGGATGAAGCGATCCCAAGAACAGTGCATTGCTAAACAACAAGTTCACACCCTATAGAGAAAATTCATGGAAGTGACTCAGAGGCTCCAACCAGTATAGGATGAAGCGTGCCAACTGTTTGAGGAGATTGAAGGCCGAGGAGAAGAACTGGAACAAGTCGTCACTGCAGCTAAGCAATGCTTAGAGGGACCTTTCAATGAAGAAATTATCCAAGAGTTCACTGAGCAGGAGGACTTGGCGTAGCAACAGGTCGAAGCAAATCAAGACAAGATCGAGGCTTTTGAAGTAGAGCTACCCAGATCAGAGTGACTCGGGACGAGTCACAAATGAGTGTTGGGGGTATGTTGTCCCTTGACCAAGTTTTGAGGATCCTTGGTCATGTTCGACCTACTTTTGGTACTTTAACAGGCTGTCAAAGGCAGAGCACAAGTCGAAGCGGAGATCGTGGGATCTCGACCCCTTGTTTATGGCTTTTTGGGTTCTAGGCTTATGTAACAGTTATGGGGATGTGGCCCATGGGTTTACCCATTTTTAGGCCCATTTTGTAATGTATAAATAGAAAGCTAGGCGATGTAAGTAAAAGTTTTATGTGATGCTAAGTGCAAGTGCACAAGTGTGTGATACCAAGTGCTAAGTGAAAGTGATCGGTGTACATGCTTTGTGCATGTTGTGTGAGACTTGCAAGGCTAAGTGCAAGTGACTGTAAGGGATTGAGTAGAATCTTTGTGTTGTAACCTAGCTCGCGGAAGGAGGATCTGGTGAGGTGCGTGCAGATCTCTTGTCCTATGCGGGGTAGGATCTTGTGGCTTTGTGCATGTAGAAGATTGACAAAAGATAATAAAAGAGAAGAAGAGTTGGTGGACATAGCCCCAGGATGGGGGTGAACCATGTATATCCTGTGTTGTTATGCTTTGTGCAATGTATTGATGTGTTCATGTGTTTACTTTCTTAGTGCTTGGCAGAGATAAATGATAGATAGATCTATTGATGTTTTGTTTAATAATATGAATAAGTGCTAGATCTAACCCATGTGAATGTGCTTAGTGCTCGTCTATACTAGATTTGGGTGAATACTGCGGTGCTCTGTGATTAGGGTTTTTACTACGAAGTAGATACTGATTAAATACTGATGAATTGTAAATGCTAAGTGCTTTGATAGAATATTGTAATCACATATCTCTGTCCCATCTAAGGTTGTAGACACTGGAGTCCTGCAGCCACACTTGCCTCTACCTTGGGTGAGACTTCATTTGCTTCGCAGGTGTTGCCGAAAGGGTCGGTAGTTAGGGTTTTTTTGGTGCGTTGTTGTAGCATTGAACCCTAGTTCTGCCCCTGTGCCAACACAGTTTCAATTGAATAGGTGAATATCCTAATGTGGGCTCTCCCATTCATTTCCATGTCTTCTTTGGTAGTACATTAACTTCAAATCCTAGATCTAGTATAATGTCTCCCATATTGAAATCTCTAATGTTGGCATTCAGTCTAAATTCCCTACTTGTTCTTCTTCTTGTGTGTAGGTGATTGACAATTTTTGGTTCTATCTTTTCTTCTATCTCGAGGCTACATTTTTCTAGTATGTTTTGCAATATTTTCACAGATGATGGATCACTTAATACCTTTACACATGATTGCAAAAAGCATTTGATTGTACTTACCTGGTCCATGGAATGTATTTCCCTGGTACGATCCAATAGTGGGGGCATTTTGTATTCAGGTGCTTCCTTACTATGTTGCGTAGTTGAAGTCGTCGCAATATCTTCCTTCTGATATTCTTGTCGTGCTTGCTTAAATATCTCTTTTTCCTTCTGCGTGTCAAACTGCTTCCTTGGTTCATTGTTCTTTTTCACCCATTGATTTTGTGTTGGCACTTGTCAAACAGTGCCATCCCATGTTTTTTCTCCTCCGCGAGTAACTATATTAATGTTTCGTCCGTCATCCCTTGCTTCAGTGGAAATCCACTGAACATTCTGGTTGTTCTGATTCTTCTTTTCCTGAATATTTACTAGTAGTGTCAGACATTCTTCTGTATCATGGTCTGATGTATGACAATACATACAAGTTGATGGTGGAAGTGGACATTCCCTTGCATAATGTCTCGGTTGTTGACAATTGTGACACACCACTGGTACTCTACCTCATCCAAAACCTCCTCTTGCTCTTCCTCCACCTCTATAGCCCGCTCGATCTCCTCTCGGCACATTATACAAAAGCCCTTGATTATATTGCGAGGTATTGTACTGAGGTTGTGTTGTGTTGTATTGTGGTTGCATGTTATTATATGGTTGTTGTGCAATATTATATTGTCATTGCACAGTGTTATATGGAGCTGGACCTTGATTAAACTATGGTGTGCCTTACCCTGTCATCATTTCTGATTTCACTCTATATGCATCTCATGTCCTTTCTCGCATCAAATCCATAGTTCTTCCATATTTGTCACCATGGCCCACTGACTTGCAAAAGGTGCAATATGATCTCTTCGGGACTGTATGGTATTTCTTCATCATCGTGCAGTGATAAGGGTCGTGACCCAGTTTCTTGTAGATTTCTCACCACAATCCCCCTGTTGGTAGTGGATTTGGCATTCCTGCTGCCATATACTGCGCAAATGTTGGGCATTTATTCTTGTGGTGTCCTTCCGTCCTACATGTGGTACACCAAACGACTTCTCATTTATCCTTGTTCTTATTCCGATTCAAATGAAACGTTAAGTTCTTCAAGTCCTCCTTCAGTTCTTCAATAGTTGGGTTCGTTTGTTGATAATGATTTTCTTCCAGTTGTAAGGCTTCCTACAGAGATTATGCCTGCATTTGGAACTTTTGTTGTCATAAAGGATATTTTAAATGTCATAACAGTGAATTGGAAAATAAGTGTCTATGCTTCATCTTGGTCATGAGATACTTCAACTTTTCGTTCATTCGCTTGAATATCTGATCAATCTCCCATATAGACTCTCCTAGTTTCTGTTGGATTTCTATCATCTCGTTCATGTATTTATCCTCTGAGATCGGCTTCTAGAACTCATTTATTAGTAACTTCTTAATTTATGCCAGTGTCCTTGTCGTCCTAGAGGCATTTTTTGCATCTAAACTCATGTACCAGTCTAGTGCACGGTCTCTTAGTGTAATAGCTAGATGTGCAAGCTTGGTATCTTCATCAATGATCTATTTTGCTTCCTAGATCTTTGCACAAACGAACAAATGTTTCTCAGGGTCTTTTGTTGCTTCTCCTCGAAATTTGGGTAACCTGATGGTGAGATCGTGTCCTGCCATTCTGAATGTTGAACTACTACCTCCTCATGGTGTAGATACCTAACTATTGATGCCTGAACTGGCTCCTCCAGTTATTTCTCCTTGTGTAGATGTACTTCCTACTGTCGGGCTTCCTCCAAACTTCGGTTGTCTAAACGGTGGTGTTCTCTTTGGTGTATTAGTCGCACATGGTTTTATGGGTTCCACACTGACATTGATATGGATAGGATGGTTTCCTTCTCCTCCCGCTCTTGGACCTCTTATCTTTGGCTCATACATTGTGCACAGGATTTCCTCAATCTGCTCCACAGCCTGGAGATCCTCTACCTCTTCCTCATCAATCGCCAAGCCTTCCCTCACGGATATAGCTCACTTCTTGGTAGTCACCTTGTATTGGTAGGGTACTCCACTACATGTCTTTCTAGTTGTCTCCAAGATCCACCAGATATGGTCTTCATCCATCATGATCAGGTTCAAGGGTTCCTCCTCCTTCTTTCCCTTATCCTTTCCTCCTTCCATTTCTCCTCTCTCTGTCAGTGCTTCTCCCCTTCTCCCAAGAATGCAGGGAAGTTTAGTTGTATGATTCCATTGTCATTATACCTTTGTTATATAACAATATCTTAATAGAAGTATACAGGGATTGAATCTACCTTCCTCGAGGTCCACATAGAAACTCTTGCTCTGCTGCATTGTACGACTTCGCTATGTCTATTGCAAACGCTGTGATAAAACCTACCACAATACTATCAATCCAAAAGTATACTGCACGAGTGAACTTGTTGTTGGTCTGTTGAAGCTGCCCAATCTGTATTGGGGTCCACTCTAGATGTCGAATCTTGTTCGTTGCATGGTTATCCTTCAACCTTAGTATCCACTCCTGTAATAGATGTGGAAAATCACAGAAAATGACTTCATGTAAATCAATAAACATGTATTTCTCAAGATATTTGTGAGGTGTTAGTCTAGGGTTTTTTATTGTTTTTTTGTGCAAACTCTAGCTCCTTAGTTCTTAGCCAAGTTTCGATCTCTGCTTTTGAGGGATTCCACAGCCTCAATATTCCCTCCTAATGGCTCATTGGTCTCTTCCCTAATTGTTTCTTAATCTTCTTTTGACATATATTCGAGTTATCTTCTCTACTCAATCCTCTCATGTTCCTACCAACGGCAATAGAACCATTTGTTGGTTACTTCTCTCCTATATTGTCTAAGTTTATTGACCCAAGGTTCATGTCTGTTCGGGTTTCCAACAAAGCCTCTAAAACCATCGACCCTGTTGGTAAACCAGAAGGCAACGCAACACACAGAATGTGTTGCGCAATCTCACTCGAGATAAATTTAATGGGTGGTTGTAATACTCAAATTTTTACAGCCTAGGATTAAGTGGGAGATAAGCGAGCTAAATATTGAACCATTATTATCACTTGTAAATGAAACATACTTTTATTCATGATTTATACAGTAGATCCATAGGCTTATTCCCTTAATATCGCAAAAGAACTAAACAAGCAATAGAATAACTCATTCATTCAACACAATGATAAAGACTTCAGGCAATAAGATATGCAAACATTCATCACATAACACAAATGTTACCGTGGTTCACCCCCTCCTGGGGCTACATCCACAAAGATTTGGCTCTCAACTCTTTTATTATATTATGTTCACATCTACAATGCCAGGCGCTTACAACTCTTCTCAATCGAGTGATATCTATATGAGGGGGACTAGATTGCACCAGGCTCCATAGCCTGCGATCTAACCCTCAAGTTCTACCCTCCCTCGTCCTCTCTAGCTCAACAACTTATACAAAATAGGTCTTACAACAAAACATTACCTATCACATCAACTCATGCGTAACTTACAATAGCATACTAGTAATCCTTCAACAGTTGAACCGATCCACACAAAATCCAACAACAACCCCCCTATGATACCTACATATCGCTATTTATACATTTCGGGCTCTTCAATCGTTTACAATACCTTACCAAAACCCTAACCCTACCGTTGTTAGGTCTTCTTCTGCATGTGTGCGTTCTGTTCTTCCTTCCAGTTGTCGCTTTCCTTGTGCATGCCTTCCTTGCATGCACGGATGTTTTGTTTCCTTCCAGTTTTTGCTTCTCTTGTGCACGCTTTATTTCCCAAAAACTCCATGCTTTTCCTCTTTGGTCTGCCTCCAACAAGTACTCAAGCGTTTCTTGTGCTCTTTCCAGAGGAAAAAAAGAGCGAAAATCTACCCCTTACAGGTCATTTTAGGTAGCATGGTTTTCCTAAAATATTTTTTATGAGTTAACCTGCATTCACAGATAGTAGTGAGTGATGGTTGTTCTCACTATCGATTGAAAACTAAGTTATGATAGGTTTTTCCAGCTTCAGAAACAAATAAATAAATATGTCATGAAATGATAGATAAGAGATATGAAATTCTTTTCTTTTTAGTAAGAGGTAAAACTGCAACCAATTGCAATATCTTGGTTTCATGTATGGAGCTAAGTCTATATTGATAGTTGATACCACATAACTTTTTCCTGGTCTCAAAAATGATGGAGAATATGGGATAGTGTGTATCTTGGGGATATTATCTAGGGTTGAAATTGCACTTTTGACCAAAAAATAAATTTAATTGCCTAAGAGCTTGTCTTTCATGGATGTAAGGAAATAGGTTAACAACCCAAAGCCTAGAAGCATCTAGCAGGAGTGGAACTCTATGCCCCTATGGACCACCAATGAGCTATTTTAGATGGCGAGGTTTTGTTTACACACTATGATATTGTTGCACATTGAGATCTTGAGATTGTATCAATAGAGGTTACATTAGTACTCGTAGGCTCTTTATTGATTTGTAAAAGAAAAAAAATACAACATGCATAGTTACAAGTCTCTGTTGGAAAAACCAAATAACATTCTCATTTATGATGGATTTGGTTATTTTGTTTGCATATGGTGGTATGACACATTGACTTGTCAATGCTAAGGTGAATTGGTAGGTCCCATGCACAATTTGATGTATGATTACCTTAGTTTAACATAGTTGAACCCTTCATTTTTCTAATTCTTTCCCTTTTTAAAACAAAACATATAGTTACCTCCTCATTGGTTCACTTCATTCTCAAATCTATAATTGTTTGAAAAAGGTTTCTCTAGAGCAAGAGGTTACACTGCAACTAGGGATAATATCTAGTCTCATGTATGAGACTAAATCTAAATGCTATTAGAAAGAACATGACCCCACTAGAGGCATCCTCAACGATGACAATAAGGGACATTAACTTTCTTGTAAATACCATTTACACTAAAACCGCCTTCCTAAAAGTGCTTAAGATTGGCTAACATTATGTCTTCCTTGTACATAAGGAAAGGGGGTAATGACTCAAGACCCAGAAGCATCTTGGAGGAGTGAATATCTTTCCTCTTATGGTCACCAATGAGTTATTTCAAGGGGCGTAGTTTTTCTTGAATAATGGTGATGAGTTATCCCACATTCATGGATAGCAACAAATGATGATTGTCCTCATTGCATAATGACAATTAAATTATGATAGATTTTTCCACCTTCAAAAATAAGAAATAAAAAAATAAATCAAATCAAATCAAATCTCACTTAAAAAAGGAAGAAAATGAACAAAACTTTTGATACAATTTTCTCAATTTTCCTTATAATGTTGGCATAAAATGATGTTGGCAATTATGAGTATAGATGATCTCCAAGGGAAAAGCATGCTGAATGCTTGCTAAAGTAAACATGTTTAATTAATGGTGATATCAACACTTTTGTGGAAAGGTCAAGACTAAAGGGGGTAATTGGCAAATCCTGAAAGGCAATTGACTTGACAATCACATTTTGTTTGGTGTTGAGTTGTGCGCAGAGTTGACGTGATTGCAGTAACATAATTTTATTAAAGATTAAACATGCAATGTCATAGATTAACCATTCTTCCATCGATGGCTGAGATGTCTAAGTTCTCATATTTAGGTTTAGGTTTTCGAAAGAGGACACAAGTCAATTTGCCTACTATTATTATTTTTGTTAGGAAGATGTTAAACATAATTGTTATTTTTAATGCAAAAATGGTGTCAACATCTTCAAATACCCTTAATACAAGTGGATTGTACTATGTTAACATTCAATATTAATATATAAAATCTCACAATTTCAAAATACTTCTACCCAAATTTTAGACAAAATTATAGATTTCCCCTTCCCAAAAAACTACTAAGTTGTAGTATGTTTATACAAGCAATTCACTAAAAACTTATTAAAAAAAACAATGTCACACTATATGCACTCCAAAATCACACAAGTATGTAAGACAATATCTCCCTATACTCAACTTAAAACACCTAACTACTCTCAATACAATAAAACTTAAAACTGAAGTATGGAATTTGTCCCTATACTCAACTTAAAACACCTAACTACTCTCAATACAATAAAACACTTAAAACTGAAGTATGAAATTTGTCCCTGTACTCAACTTAATACACCTAACTACTCTCAATACAATAAAACTTAAAACTGAAGTACATGAGCATGAAATTTGCTGGGCACAATTTATCTCCACCATGACTTGTATGAAACAGCAACAAAATTAATGATTCAAAGAGATCTAGTTAAATGGCATGTAAAGAAAAACTAAAATCATAACGTGGACGGCAGGATTCGAACCTGCGCGGGCAAAGCCCACATGATTTCTAGTCATGCCCGATAACCACTCCGGCACGTCCACTTTGATGACGAAAATCAACTATATAGAATACAGAGCTTATTGTCTTGATTTATATTTAATTATTTACAATTACAAATATTATAATCTAAATAATTCGAATCCACTATAAAACCAAAGAATTACGGCGGCTGTTGCTTAGTGGATAGAAAGTCTGTTTGCTTCCTAATAAGAAGAAAGTTGTGGCCTTGATTTTTATTTGCCATGTTTTTATTAGCCAATTAAATAAGGAAAAATATTGAAATCTGAAAAAATTAAAAATAGTTTAATATAATAATAAAATTAAAAATTAAATAAAATAAAGTATTTTAGATTTTTAATTTTGAAACTTTTAAGTATTGAAAAGAAAGAATTATTTTATTTTATTTTATTTTATTTTATTTGGGATTAAGATGAACTTTTATCAATTTTATTCATAATCAAAGATGTATATAAATATTTCTTGCAAATGATTTAGTAAGTCAAATTTTTTCTATGATTTAGTAAGTCAAATTCTTTCTTTGCATTCGTTCATTGGTGATTATAAATATAAATATGAAGAGAAACAATTCAATAATTTTTCAAGTCAAATTCTTTCTATTTCTTTTGATCTATTTAGATGTTTATTAGATCAAGGGTTAAGATAGATCTATACTAGTTAGTTTTATTCACAATCAAAGATGAAAATGATCTTTCTGGTGAAATTCTTTTGATCTAGCAATTCAAAGTCTTTCTAACATGCATACACTAGTGAATACTCATATGAACATGAAGAGAAAATTAAAAGTTTTCGCTAACTAAAATATACATACATGACAAGCATCAAATTCACTCGATATGTGATAGGAGAATTAAAGGGTAGATAAGTATGTGTTGGTTATGAGATTTCAAAGAATTTGTTGGGTATTCTTTTAATATGAGATTAGATGAATGAAATTCAGGTCGATAAAGTTTTTATGGGTATGGAAGTTTACTCTCTATTCATAAGCGTGTTATGTCAATAATTGTAATTAGCATCGACCATGTTGTTCTATTAATATCGTACACAAATTCAATAAAGGAAAGAAACTATGATCAATAATAACTCTATCAGGTCCTAGTCTTCTATACAATGGCATTATTCCAATGGTATGATGCTTTCTTTGGGTGCAAGAGGTCCTAAGTTCGATTATTTGAATGTCCTATTGGATGACAATGCTTTTGGAAAATCTATATATGTTATCGCAATGTACTCTTTTGACAATTTCTTCACTTCATTGAGAACCTCCGATTTTATGCACTTTGTTACTTTCTTTAGCAATACAACATAACATTCCTTTGTCCCTTCATCATGCTCAAGAATTCTTTCACTAATTGTGGCGTTCCTTAGTAGTTGAAACATAATATTTAGAGCAAAAATATGCATAAATATAGTGTAGAAAGAAAATAAATAGAACTAGTATTGAGAAATAACAACCATAAATAAACCTTTATGGATATTCAAAACTAACAACAATGTTCACTTGCCTTTTTGAGGGGGAAACTTCCAAGTAAAAAATGTTCCAAATAAAATAATATTCACTTGGAAATTGATTACAGAGCTTCTACTACTATATATAGTTTCTAATTGACCAAAACCCTAACTATCTAGTGGACCTCCATTAATGAGGCCTCAAATTCTAACTAGTGGACCTTCAAATTTAATGAGGTCACTTACATTTATTAATTTCATACTTTACTACCTCGTGAGCCTTATTTAATAAACATGGACCCAATCGATTGAGTAACTAGGGGAGTTAGGGTGGGACCCTAACATGCCCTTCTCTTTACAAAGTAGTGTTGTTCTCAATGCTACAAATGAGGAAATTAGTGGAAAATCTTTGTTGGTTCCCATGTAGCATCTTCAAGGTATGTATCCTTCCATTGGATCAAAACTTTCTAGATATTGCATTGGTGAAGACAAGACTCATATTTTTCCAAAACAATTGTAGGCTGCAACCAAATGGAACCCTCCTTGTCGAATTGGGGAAAGGTTGGTTTGAATTCTACTATTGGGCATGACCACTTTCTTCAAGTAGGACACATGAAAGATTAGGTGGAGCTTAAAGGTCTGCATAGAGATAATATTAAGCTAATGGGTCTATACATTTGAGTATAGTATATGGTCTATAAAAATTTGAGGCTAAATTTTGGTGGCTCCTCTCCTTGAGTGATGTCTGATTATAGGGTAGGAGATGCAAGGAGACATGATATCGTTATTCAAAGTGATGTTTAGAGTGATTTCAATAAGCTTGTTTCCTCATGTGGTTATGGGCCAACATCAAATTATCCTTGAGGGTATGAATAATGTTAGCATGGGCTATCAAGGTTTTCTCTACCTCCTTCATATTAGAGAGTCTTGGTCAGTATGAGATCAATGAACGATGGTGGGAGGGGTTTTTCCATTGGTTTTCTCAAGGGGGGTCATTTTGTATCACCTTGATACCACCATTCTACCAGGGGTAACTATTGGAACCATTGGGCTTATCGGTCTATAAAAAACAACATAAATAATCTTCTAAACATTAGTTGACTACTTCCATCTAGCCATTTGTTCGGGGCTAATATGTTGTGTTGAGATTCAATTGGGTACCTTGAGCCAAAAAAATTGCTGCCAAAAATTGCTAGTGAAGGTGGCATCACGATTGGTCACAACTGATTTAAGCATGCCACCCAATTTAAAAATATTATCCATGAAAACTTGTGCTATTGTGGAGGCATTGAATGGGTAATATAAGGCACAAAAGTGAGTGTATTTAGAAAGGCGATCAACAACTACTATGAGCATGAATTTGATTCTTTCTTTCAATAAACCCACAATGAAATACAAAGAAATGTTAGTCCACACAGTGGCTAGAATGGGTAACAATTGTGATGGTCTTAGAGGCTTTATTGTTTCACACACCTATTGTTGGCATTTTTCACATTTGAACTTAAAGGTGTGGATTTCCTTCTTCATGCCTTCCCAAAAGGATGGCTTCTTTTAATCCTTTCATATGTTTTTTGAAACACAAAATGATGCACTATGGGATAGCAGTGTTAGGTAGATAACATGCTAGATTTAAATGTGGAATCTTGAACCCCCTTTGTAGCAGATTTCATCATTCTACCAAGTGTAACTTGGATGTGCATGTGGGTTGGCCTATATCTATAACATACCCAACCACTTGGGCACATCACACCAAAAACTCTCTTTTCATCGTCTCTGATACCAATCTGTAAGATACCCAGTCACTCAGGTTGGGCACATCACACCAAAAACTTGCTTGTCAATAGCTCTGATACCATATTATAACAACCCTAGCCATATTCCTTACTGGGCTATGCCACTTAAAAAACTTTCTTAAACTCTGAAACCATTTTGTAATATCTCCATTACTAACAAAAACTCAACCAAGTTGCTCTGATAATAAATCTAATATTAATTAAAACATAAAATGCACTCTGCAATGCACAATTATATACATAATCATAGTAGAATTATACATGAAACATAAAAAACATAAACCCATGAAAACAAATGCATCATTATTACGGAAATACATGATTTATCACATAATAACACTTATCTTTGATTAAAGGTACGCCAACTATGTGCAGACCTTCCACGTTCCTCCCAGCCTTAGACCACACTACTCATAACTCTCATCACCGGATCACCCCCTAGCTGGGGATAAACTCCACTTGGGTAAGGGTTCCTATCCAATCTAATTTATCTCACTCAACATGAAACTCAGTCACAGGTAACTCAGTCACATGTGACTCAATCATAGGAAACTCTGTCACAGGTACCAATTTATACTGACAACCTACAGTCTCTCATTCCCCACATGCCTGTCCCACCCCAGAAAGTGTACCCCTTCTATGCTCAAAATTCCTTCGACTGCCCCACTTCCCTTCCAGGGATTCAACAACAGGTCGAATAGGAAGTATTAGAGCCTTTTCGTTGCAGTTTGGCACCTCGAGAATAATTCCCAACAATTCTCTCACATGGAGAGAATGAAATGTCCTATGGTCCTGAAAACCCGCCTCTTCAGTCCATCTCTCCAAGCTAAGAAATGTACAAGTATCTATGATAGTAATCAGCAGAATCCAGATCATAGTAACAGTCGGGTTCTATGACAGTAACATTCAAGTACATATCAACTCTCCCTCCCCCCATGAGTGATGATTGAATCATTCCAAAAAGGTATCAAGTCCAAACTATTTGGATGCGTGTTCCCAACTTGAAACTTGTCATGTTGAGAATTGTCTTCAGTCCACCTGTCCCTTTCCCTCGGACTTAGGATAAAATAATATCCACACTTTATTTTTTTAAGGAATATTAATAAAATATTCCTTAAACCCCCTTAAATTATCCCCCCCTTAACCGTAGCTAGTGGAGTTATATCCCCCCATACTATTTGACGTGGTTGGTCTACTGAAGTGATGTATTTTAATTACATTTTCATATGATTACATTTGCATTCTCAGTAAAACAATACTGATCTTTTGCATATAGGTTCACCAGCCTAAAAAACATAAAGATTGTGCACTAAACTAGTGCGCACATAAATTCTGGGATGCACACACTCTTATTTCAATGTTCCACCCTCACACACTTACACAAGTACACATTACATCATAAAATATATACAAAAAGGCTCTTGGGCCTCCAATATCATCCACTAATTCGGTGTGCGTTGAATCTTAGAATGTGTGCCATCCTGGAAGGCTTTCCTTTAGTGCATCACCAATGCACGCTTATACCAATGCACACTGTATTATTCAAGTTGTTTCCCTTTTAGCGCACCATACATGTGCACTTACATATGTGCACACCAAATACATTAAATTGTGTGCTATATCTTTTAGAAATTGTGCGCACTCCTTTGTTGTGAGATTCTTGCGCACTGACTTAATGTGCGCAGAACCAAACCAACTAAATTGTTCTATCAGCTCACTACTTATACGTAATTTATAGTTACAATTATATGTACAATTGGGGTTCATCTTAGGGGTATTACATTCCCCTCCCCCTTATTTATGCATTGTTCTCAGTGCAGTATATACATATGTACAACCAAAATTTCAAAAGTCTTCAAAAAGATGTGGGTATTCTACCCGCATAACATCCTCATGCTCCCAAGTTGCATCCTCAGGGATGTACCAAATCCATTGGACCTTTAATAGCCCTATGGCTCAATTATGGAGCTTCTTGATCTTCCGATCCAATATGCGCACTAGATGCACTTGAAAACCACCTTCTTGCTCCACCTGAATCACATTCTAATCAATGACATGATTAGTATCATGCACATACTTTTTAATCAATGATATCTGGAATACATTATGAATGCATATTCATGTAGGAAAGGAAAGAATGTATGCTACAGGCCCAATCCTTTCCAGGATTTCAAATGTCCCACAAAAATGTGATGCCAAATTTGATCAATTTCCCAACTTCAGGGAAATTCTGTTAGCTTTTACTTTCAGGAACACATGATCACCCACTTTAAATTCTCTGTGAGTTATTCTCTTATCAACATATATTTTCTTCCTATCATGTGCAATCTTTAAATTATGTTTTATTTCCATCATCTTCTCTTCCATTTCTCTGAGTAAATCAGTTCCAACCACTGTGCGGTATGTTGGGTTGTCCCAACTTACTGGTGTGTTGCATTTTCTTCCATAAAGTGCCTCAAATGGGATCATCTTCAAGGATTCTTAGTACCCATTGTTCTAAGAAAACTCTACCAAGTGTAGCTAATACTCCCACTTGGATGGTTTATCCATCACATGCATCCTTAGCATATCTTATATTACTTGATTCACCCTTTCGGTCTTCCCATTCAACTCTAGATGATAAGTTGTGCTAAAATCCAAATTTTTTCCAAATCCCTTGAACAATCCTTTCCAAAAAATAGAGGTAAATTTTGGATCTCTGTCCGACACAATTTTCTTGGGCATTCCATGTAATCGAGCTATTTATTTAAGATAAATATCAACTATGTTAGCTTCCTTGTGAGTGAACTTTACTGGTATAAAATTGGCAGCTTTGGTAAGCTTATCTACCACCACCATGATAGAATCATGCTTATTGTTGGTTCTGGGTAGTTTGGTGATAAAATCCATTGTTAAAACTTCCCATTTCCACTCAAGAATGGGCAATGGTTGTAGTAAACCAGTTGGGTGTATATGCTCAACCTTGACCTTTTGACATTCCAAACACCTAGAAATAAAATCAACAACTTTTTTCTTCATGCCTGGCCAATAATATTGATTCTTGATAGTTGCAATAGTTTTCTGGTAACCTGGGTGTCTAGCATAAGGCACATTATGCATTTCCCCAATATCCGATTTTTCAATTCTCGAGAATTTGGCACATAAATTATTCCTCTGTACATGGGAATTTCATCATTTTCCATCTTATAGTCTTCAACTTTCTGCTATAAATTATCTTGTTGAAGTTTTTACTTTACCTCCATGTATTTCAGATCTGATTTTGCAACCTCTAGAATTCTATCCTTCAAATTTGTTTGGTACATGTTAATGGTTGTAGCATGTATCTCATGTACCCTCCCGTTGAATGCATCAACCACCTTGTTCTCTTTACCCTTGATATGTTTTATATCAAAATCATATTCACTGAGGAAATATAACCACCTTCTCTATCTGTCATTTATAGTTGGTTGTCCAAACAAGTATTTTAGACCACAATGGTCTTTCCTCGACTCAAATCTTTTTCCCATGAGGTAGTGCCTCTACATATTCAAGGCATGCACTATGGCTGCCAACTCCAAATCATGAATAGCATAGTTCCTTTCATGCTCCTTCAACTTTCTTGATTCATATCATACTACATATCCATTCTGACTAAGGACTCCACCAAGTCCTTCTTTACATGCATCAATGCATACAATGAAATATTCATTTGGATCTACAATCCTTAGTATTGGAGAACTTGTTAATAAATTCTTCAAGTGTTGGAATCTTCTTTCACAATCTCTTTTCCACTCAAACTTCACACCCTTCTTCTGCAAATAAGTAATTGGATGCAAAATATTTGAGAATCCTTCAATAAATATCCTATAGTAACCTACAAGGCCCATGAATGATCTCACCTTAGATACATTCCTTGGTGTTGGGCACCTCTCAATGACCTTTATCTTCTCTGGGTCTACTGCTATCCCTTGCTATGAAATGATATGGCCCAAGTAATGGATTTTCCTCTGGTAAAATGAGCACTTGCTCAATTTGGCATACAACTGATGCTCCCTCAAAACCTGTAACACCATTCTCAAGTGTTTCTCATGTTCTTCCTCTGACTTAGAATATATAACAATGTCATCCAAAAATACAATGACAAACTTGTCCAAGAAATTCATGAATATACTATTCATGAGAGACATGAAGACAACGGGTGCATTCGTCAACCCAAATGGCACCACAATAAACTCATAATGGCCATACCTTTTTTCTGAAAGAATTCTTCCTGATGTATTCTTATTTAATTCTTATATGATGATAACCTGACTTGAGATCAATCTTGGAGAATATTTTTGCATGATTCAACTGATCAAAGAGGTCATCTATCCTTGGAAAAGGATACTTCTTCTTCACAGTTACCTTGTTTAAATGCCTGAAGTCTATGAAAAGTCTCTAATTTCCATCCTTTTTCTTCACAAATAACACTAGGGCACCCCAATGTGACACACTTGGGCGTATATAGCCCTTGTTCCTAAGTTCTTCAAGTTTCATTTGCAATTCCTTCAGTTATGGTGTACTCATCCTGTAAGGAGTCTTAGATACAAGAGATACTCCAGGCATTAGATTTATGGAGAAATCAATATCTCTTTTAGGTGGCAGTCCTGGTATTTCCTTAAACACATCTTCAAACTCTTTTAGGACTGCATAATCTTCAATATCTGGAACCTTATCTTTAGGTGTCTCTCCCATCTACGTGACAAATATTTGACACCCTTTTCTATAACTTTTATTCAGTTGCAAGGCTGAAGTTTCCCTAACAGTTACTGCTCTGGGAATTCCTTGTACTGCCGTTAAGTTTCCTTCCTCGTCCAAGCAAGTAAATAACTTATTATAACAATCTAGGACAACAGGGTGTTGGTCCAACCAATCCATACCAATTAGGTAGTCACAGGAACCTAAATTTATGATGTTAAACTCTGCACTGGTGTTCAGTCCATTCATGTTCATTGGACATGCCTTAACCATTTCATTAACTTTTTTTTTAGCTTCTATAGCTAGCTTCACCATCCAAGGTTTTCTAATCTTTATTCTTGGAAAATGAAATCTCTCCACAAACTTTGGATATAGATAACTATGAATAGATCTTGAATCAATTAAAATAGCAATGGGTTGGTTATTGATATTACCTTCCACTTCAATCATATCTGACTGAAACTCAACTTGCTTGTTTTCTAGTGCTGCATAAATATTAGGTACACTTTTGCCCATGTCCTCCACTGTTTCAGCTTGATGTACATTGTGAACAATTCTCACTCTTTCACTTCTGTGAGGACAATGTCTGTACATATGATCTCCCTTACAACCCCAACATTGAATAGATGGTTTCCTTGGCCTTTGTCCCAATGTATCTATCATTCTAGATTCTTTACAAGTTGGTTGTTCCTAGTAGATATTTTTGAAGAATGGTGGCTTAGTTCCCTTCTTCCTCTATTCCATCTTGATTTTCTTCTTATCTTCCCAAGATTTTTGGTAAGTTTCTTTCCCTTTATGTTGATCATAAATAAACTTATACCTTCTTATAGTTTCCTTCAAATTTTTGAGATCATCATATCGTATCCTGTCACTGATAAATGATGGCATCCCACTCAAATGTCTCTGAATGTTAACTTTCTCATCCTTGATGAAGGAAACATATTTCAGCAGCTCTAAAAGCCTTCTTTCATAATCATCTATGGTCATACTCCCAAGCTTGAATTCAAGGAATTACTTCATTTTCTTATTATATTATCTCTTAATCAAGTATTTCCTTTGAAAATTCCTCTTGAATTCTCTCTAAGTCACGTTCTTATCATCATTGTGTTGCACCTGCACATATTGGTCCCACCACATTGATGCTTTTCCTTTGAGCTGATAAATATAAATTCTACCTTCTGCATGTGAAGAGTAATTATGCGAATGAAAATACTTTCTCATATTCAACAACCATGTCTCTGCATCCTCATCCTTCTTGTTTTCACCATCAAAATTAGGAGGCTTGATTTTACTCATTTCCCACTGTAGATCATTGACTCCAGACTTCTTCTTTTTCTTCTTAACAGGAGATGGACTTGCACTGTTGCATGCTCTCCTAGTTGAATTCCTTGGAGAGTGATGGTGATTCTTGCCAACACTTCTGTTGCGCATTATTCTTCCCTTCTTATGATGATACTTATGGCTCCATGATTTTCTTTCCTCGATCTCCTTATCCATATTCTTGTCTATTATTTCTAAGCTCTGCATTAGCTTGATGTTGAAGTCTTCCTGCTGCTCTTTTGTTTTCATAAGCCTCTCATTATTATCTTGTTATCTCAAGACATCCTTTTGCAAACTTTTTATGGTCTCTACCAAGTTCATGCTTTCTTCCTTACCTTCTCCATGTCCATTTGAATTTGTACCTTCATTACCCATATGGACATACATTCCTCGGATCTGTTCTTCACGGATGTAAACTCCCTATACATCTTCCATGATTCTATACTTGTCTTGATCTTGCTCTGATCTAAATGTTGTTAATTCTGCAAAATGTGTAGCTAATAAAATTTGTTAGGCTAAATAGTTCAACAAGTTCATGAAACTATGCACAATTCTGTTTCCATAAACATCAGAATTCTTTCTTTTGATTTCTTGGGAAGATTGACTGCCCAATCGTCTTTGCGTGCACTACTTCTCAATTATAACCCATAATTATCATGCGCCAGTTTTAGACACAAAGCACTAAATGTAGCATATCCATTGTGCACTTATATCCAATGTGCATACTTTTCTATCATGCGCCAATCTCTATTGAGCATGAATTTTGTGTCGCGCACCAATATTCTACGCACACTGCAAGTACTACACCCCCAAAACACCAAGGTTTAGTGTGTTCATCCTGCATGCCAATACTCCCTGTGCTATAATATTCTGTCGCACACCAATATCTATTGAGCATGACCTTTGTATCACACACCAATATTATTCCCACACTACAAGTACTACACCCACACAACACCAAGGTTTAGTGTGTTCATCCTGTGCGCCAATACTACCTGCACTCCAATATTTTGTCGCGCACCAATATCTATTGAGCATGACTTTTGTGTTGCACACCAATATTATGCATGCACTGCAAGTACTACACCATATAGTGTTAGGTTTAAATGTGTTCACACTACGCACCAAAAATCCAAGCGCACACTTTGTGCATCACATTATTATTCATTCGCCACAACTATGTATCCTGCGATGCCAAACTTCAACGCACTTTACCGCGCACTTAAGTTCTATGCACGCCACCAGTTATACATGACACAACGTAAAAACTTAGTGTACATATCCTTTTCACCCTTATATTTTGTGCAATTCCCAATGTTTAGTTCGCACAACTGTGCAACACTAATTTGTTTCCACATCACCGGCTCCACACAGTGCAGTACCCAATCATAATGTGCACACCTACACATATTTATCTTTTTGTGCATCACTACTACTTAGAGTGCACAATATTTTCAATGCTTAAATGATTTTTCCATAAATTTTGACACATAAATTGGGGCTTTTCCCGATTTCCACCATGGACATCCTGTAACCATGAAATTTGCTCAATTTCACTCTATCTGTCATGACTTCCCTACAACTTAAAATTCAACTAATCTTTGGTCTGACTATTCTTAGAAAGGGATTAAAATTGAGGATATCTTATCACTTAACCAAATTTCCCCAAATTCTTTATGAATTTAACAACATAAATTCGGATTTTTACCCAATTCCACTCAATTGCTTCAATTTACGTCATTGATGCATTGTAACTTGAAATTTGGCCACTCCTGAAGTCAATATCTATGAGAATACGCTTCGACATTGTGATAACTAGTGTCATCTAGGCTTAGTGTTGAAAATTGGGCTCTGATACCAATTTGTAACATACCTAACCACCCAGGTTGGGCACAACACACCAAAAACTCTCTTGTCATCAACTCTGATACCAATTTGTAACATACCTAGCCACCCAAGCTGGGCACATCACATCAAAAACTCTCTTTTCATCATCTCTAATACCATATTATAACAAACCCAACCATATTCCTAACTAGGCTATGCCACTTAAAAAAAAATCTTGAACTCTGACACCATTTTGTAATGTCTCCATTACTAACAACAACTCAACCAAGTTGATATGATAATAAATATGATACTAATTAAAACATAAAATAAACTATGCAATGCAGAGTTGTATACATAATCATAGTAGAATTATACATGCACCATAAACAACATAAACCCATGAAAACAAATGGATAATTATTACGACAATACATGATTTATCACATAATAGCACTTATCTTTGGTTGAAGGTATGCCAACTGCATGAAAACCTTACACATTCCTCCCAGACTTAGACCACACTGCTCATAACTCTCAATGATGGATCACCCCCAAGTTGGGGCTAAACTCCACTTGGGTAAGGGTTCCTAGCCAAGCTAAGTTATCTCGCTCAACAGGAAACTCAGTCACAGGTAAATTAGTCACAGGTGACTCAATCACATGAAACTCTATCACAGGTACCAATTTATACTGATAGCCTACAGTCCCTCATTCCCCTTCTCTATTCAACATTCCTTCAGCTGTCCCACTTCCCTTCTAGGGCTTCGAAAACAAGCCAAGCAGGAAGTCTCAAATCCCCGTCACTGCAGTTTGGAACCTCGAGAAATAATTCCAAGCAATTCTCTCACCTAGAGAGAATGCAATGTCTTACAGGCCTGAAAACCTGCCTCTTTTGTCCATCTCTCCAAGTTAAGCAATGTAAAGGTATATACAACATTAATCGAAACAATCTGTATCATAGAAATAGTTGGTTTCTATAACAGTAATAGTTGAGTACAGATCATTGCTCCCTCCCCCCATGGATGATGATCGAATCATCCCAAAAAGGTACTAAGTCCAAACTATTTGGATGCATGTTCCCAACTTGACACTTGTCATGTTGAGAACTGTCTTCAGTCCACCTATCCCTTTCCCTCGAACTTAAGATAAAATAATATCCACAATTTATGTTTTTAAGGAATATTAATAAAATATTCCTTAAACCCCCTTTACTTATACCCCTCTTAACCGCAACTAGTGGAGTTATAGGCCTCCATACTCTTTTACATGGTTGGTATGTCGCAGTGATGTATTTTCATTACTTTTCATATTATTAAATTTGCATTCTCAGTACAACAGTATTGATCTTTTGCATCCAGTCTCACCAGTCTCGAAAACATAAAGATCGTGCACTAAACTAGTGCCCATGGAACTTCTTGGATGTGTGCACTCTTGTTTCAATGCCCCACCCTCACACACTTACACAAGTGTGCATTACATCATAACATATATACAAAAAGGCTCGCTAGAATCCAAAATCGTGCACTAAGTTGGTGTGTGCTGAATCTTGGAATGTGCGCCATCCTGGAAGGTTCCTCCTTTAGTGCATCACCCTCATGCACTTATACCAGTGTGTGTTGTATTCTTCAAGTTGTTTCCCTTTTAGTGTTCCATACCTGTTCACTCACATAGGTGCGTGCCAAATATGTTAAACTGCACGCTATATCTTTTAGAAATTCTGTGCACTCCTTTGGTGTGAGATTCTCATGCACCGACTTAATGTGCGCAGAACCAAACCAACTAACTTGTTCTATCAGCTCACCATCTTATAATGTACAATTGGGTTTCATATTAGGGGTATTACAATATCTAGTGGATTATGTGCACTATCTTGGCATTCACTAACCATTTGTGATGTACCACCTACAACCAGTGGAACACTAGGAAAGAGAAGTCCACTAGTGAACCTTCCTCATCACACTTCCTAGATAAAGAATTAACGACCACTTTTTCCTTTCCCTTCTTGTAGATAATCTTGTAGTCATAGCCTAGCATTTTAGTGACCAAATTTTGTTTCTTTTGGGAGGAAAACCTCTATCTTAGGCAATATTTCAAGCCAATATGGTTTGTTTTTATTTTGTAATGATGCCCCATCAAGTAAGGATGCCACATATCAATTCCATGAAAAATAGCTAGCATTTCCTTCTATAGATTGATTTTCCCAAGTTCCTATCTCATAATTTCCTACCAGTGAATTCCAATGGGCATCCCTCTTGCATTAACACTACCCCAATCCCATTTCCAAATCTAGCACATTCCAAGACAAAAGTATTATTAAAGTTGAGCAGGGTGAGAACTAGGGTATTATACATAGATTTTTTAAAGCCTGGAAACTTTGGTTGACATCCTCTTTCCAATTGAAGGAAATTATTTGAGCAAGGTGGTGAGGGGAGATACAATTTTTCCATAGTTCTTAACAAAATTCTTGAAGTAACTTTTGAGGCCAAGAAATCCACTCAAATTTTTGAGGGTCTTGGCATGAGGCCAATCTATTGTTATCTCAATTTTCTTAGGATCAACACTCACACCCTCCCCACTAACAATGTGTCCCAAATATTTCACTTTCGAAACACCAAAAGCACATTTATAAAGTTTGAGGAATAGTTGGCGACTATGGAGGATATTTAAGACCTAATCCACTTGTGCCACATGGACCACCCAAGTTTTGTTGTAGACCGATATGCCATGAAATAAGACCAAGACAAAATGTGTAGAAGGGGTCAAAATATGTGGTTTATGAGGCTCTCAAAGTGGAATGCACATTGAAAAGACCAAAAGGCATCACCAAAAACTCGTAATGACCTTCATGACTATGGAAAGTTATCTTTGGAATACCTTCTTTCTTCATGAAAATTGGGTAATAAATTGAGTGAAGATCAAGTTTGGTGAAGAACTGAGAACCATGTAGTTCATCAAAGAGATCATCAACGACCAGAATGGGGAAAATTATCTTTGATGGTCAAGTTGTTAAGAGATTTAAAATCAAGACACATGCACCAAGTGCCTTGTTTTTTAAGAACCATGACCATTGGAGAAGACTAGAGTCCAGTACTAGGATAAATGATACCAATAGCCAATAGTTCCTAGAAAATATTTTCTAGTTCATTATTTTGTGAAAAATATGACATTAGAGGTGTACATTGGATGGTAGGATACTTGTGAGTAGTGGGATACTGTGATCATGCTCTCCACGTGAGGGTGGTAGTCCTTGGGGAATTTCAAACACCTATTGGTGTCTATCCAAAAATAACTACAAATCTAGACGAATTGGCTAAGAAGCATACTCAAAGGCTTGAATAGTATGGAATTATGCAATAATGTTAGAATGACCCTTTTTTACGAACTTTTCCAAATGATGGGAGTTGACTATTTCTGGAGAGCCAACTTTGAGACCTTTGAGTGTGTAGGAATTTCCATCCTTGAAACTTATGTATAAATATAGGAAATCCATGGTGATGGGGACTAACTTTCTCAACCAGTTATCACCCAAAACAATATCACAAATTAACATTTGAGTTGAAAACATGTAATTTTTCAATAAATAATCACCCATTGTAAGTTTCACATTTCACATTGGCCACAACATTTCATAGATCCCCCATAAACAATCATAGTTTTCAAGTTGTTAATAATATGTATATGTCAATGTGTTTATTAGGAAATGTGTCAATGGATGAAATTATGAGTGCTACCATTGTCAATTAAGACACTGACCTTCTGATGCTTGATATAGTGGACCAACATTAGTGCCAAAGGAGAGGAAATATTTTTTAAAGAATGAAGAGAGATTTGAGGTTCTTCACCCTGCTGCTTAGGAAGAGGAACTTCCTTAGTGGTGGGAGTGAATTCTTCTTGAGTCCTACCATTAAATTCATCATTAGAAATGTCATAAAAATGGCTATAAACAATTTATATTCCTTATATTTATGCCTTGAAAAATAATTTTAATCACAGTTATAAGAGAGACAATTGAGATGGAATTCTTCCATTTAGGTTCATGTCAACATATGGACCATGAGGGGTGGATAAGGTCTCTAAAGAGCCGCAAAATTTGGGCATGTATGTGCAACAAATTTGGGGTCTTTGGACTAGGCATATGATACAACTTGTGCACAACAAGTGATCTAAGTGGGCTTTAGCCAAGTAGTAAGGTCTTTCATCTCCACCTGGCATTTGATTTCTTCCTTAATACCATTGATAAATAATTTCTTAAGAAAATCATCAGTTAAAATTTATATTATAACATACAAACTCTCAAAAGCATCAATATATTATTCCTCTATATCCCTATTTGAGGCAGTTTAGTATGTTGGCCCAAAAATGTAATAACTAGAATAAAACAAGCAAATATGGCTTTCAAAAACTACTTCCATGTAATCAACCCTGGAGAAGATTTCTTATGTAATTTCCACCATTTCCAATGTTCCCTATATAGATATAGGAAAACAATGTGGATTTTCAATAGGTCATCCACTATGGAATGAAGAGAAATTTAGTGCTCCATTAGGTCAACCTAACCAATCAGATCGAACAAATCAAACTTATTCATTTCATCCCTAGGGAAGCAATGCATAAGATTGTAGGAATGGTCAGAAAATGAGTGTTCATTATTGATACCTTTTTATTGAATGTGCTTACCCTTATGAGATCCTTCACTTACGACATTCCAACTCTCATCATGCTTGATGAGCCCTTGAATTTCATACTTTTGCTCAACATTTCTTGATTATTTTGACTTCCATAATCCCTCTAGTATTTTATTGTGAATTGATGTATTTGGAATAATTATGAGATGAAAGTGATGAAGTATTTGGGTTTCATGAGTAAGAAAATCCAAATGTGTTATTTCTATATATTTTGGAATAATATGTTGACAAATTATGTTAGGTTGATGAATCTGACACTATATCCTTTTGTTGAATGTTGTTAGTGAATTTATGTCAATGAATTTTGGATGCATGTGTTGTAGAATTTGCAACTATCTCAAATAATGGAATCGTACTACATAATAAATTATCAAGTTAAAGAGTGTGTTGTAGGATTCACAACTATGTCAAAGAATGGATTAGTGCTATGGAGTACACCATAAAGGAAAGAGTTATTACAAAATATTGCAATCCAACATTATAAGGTTTGGAGATGCAAGAACACATGATCCCCTTCTTCAAAGTGGCCTTTAGAGTGATTTTTTATCATCTTTGTTCCTCATGTGGTTATGGGCCAACACTAAATTATACTTGAGGGTATGAATAATTTCAGCATGGTCTATCAAGATTTTGTATACCTCCTAAATATTAGATAAGCTTGGTCAATACAAGATCAATAAACAAGGGGGTGAAGGGTTTGTCCATAGATTGTCTCAAAGGGGGTCAATTTGTATCACCTTGATACCACCACTCTGTCAGGGGTAACCACTGGAACCATTGGGTTTATCGATCTATAAAGAAACAACATAAATAATGTTCCAAACACTAGTTGACTACTTCCATCTAGCCATATGTTTGGGGGTCATATGTTGTGATGAGATTCATTTGGGTACCTTGAAGCCAAAACAAATCCTGCTAAAAATTGATAGTGAAGTGATCCAGGTGGATATCGGTGGCCACCCACCTTTTCCAACCGACTCAAAACAATTTTCTGGCAATTTTGGTAATTTACTATTTTTAGCAGTTATTCGGGTCCTAAACTTCCGAAGTTGTTTTGAGGCCCTAAATGACATTTTTTGGGAACATGGTGAGCAAAATAGTAGTTACTTCGATGTTGCTCACAAAAAAAATATATTCCTCAGATATATCTTTCTAACGGTGTATCGAGCACCCCAAACAGAGATCATATGAAAAAGTTATGCCCCCGAGAAGTTGGTGTATCAACTACCTCCATCGGGGCTCGCAAACCTTTTTGGATTTTCATATTCTGTGGTTAGGGTTTTGGATTTTCCTTATGTTAAAAAGGCCCTTGGAGCCTCATATTAATAATCATCTTCTTGCGAATGCGAGTAGTCATCACATATCTTCTTAGAGATAAGCTGCCACCATTCTAGCGAGTCTTTCACTCTGTATTTTTATAGTCTCTGTACATTTCTTTCATTAATAGAAATCATGTATTACTGTATATCTTTGCCTTTGTTTATATTTACGATATATCTCTGTTATATTACTATTTCTCTTTCAATATCTCTATATATTTCAATGTTATATCTCCGCTCTCATTTCGTGCTGAAAATAATCCAGATCAGTGGTATCAGAGAAGACTACTCCTGATCGTTTTTCAGTGCACTTCCCCGACGAGGTCCAAGTATAGAAATTTGGGTCTCGAGCTTGTCTCTCTTGAAGAAAATCTCTCTCGTAGGCCCAAGAAACCCTCCATGACGGAAGAAAATAAAAATGACAGAGCAGACGATCCTATCAATCTATTGCTTGAGCAAGCTCTCACGTGACAGAGGGACGAAATGATGGAGAATTTTTCCCACATCCTTCAATGCCTATCAATAGAAATAGACACATATTCATCAAACAACCACTTTGGAAGCACCCCTCCTTTCAATTTACAGGTTAATTTTGATAATCCCATATTTGACAGTTAGATAGATGTGGATACCCTAGACAAATGTTTAAAACTGTTAGAAGGTTATTTCTCTATTCATAATTTTTCCAACAGGGAAAAGATCACCTTCGCACTCCTTAAATATCTCCCCCATGTCAAACATTGGTGGGAAACTTACTGGGAGAAAAGTTCCACAGACGAGTCTGGAATATATGGGGTTGAGCCCACTTGGGATTTTTTTGTGGATGTGGTAAAGGAACAGTATTACCCTGTTGGAAACTATGAGGACCAATACATGAGATGGACCACACTGTGGCAAGAGAGGGGCCAAGAAGTTATGGAGTTCACCAATACTTTCCATACCTTGTGCACCAAGCTGGGTATCAAGGACTCTGAACGACATTTGGTTCTAAAATACCGTAGAGCTCTACACAGATACATCCAAACTGAAATGGATTTTCTGGACATCTCATCACTCAGTTCTACTTATCGATCTGTTGTTAAAATTGAGCATAATTTTAAGCACCATAATAAGCAAGAGTTCATATCTACAAATCCACAACAACCAAAGTATGAGAAATACGACCTTAACAAACAACTTCCTGAAAAACAGTCTAAGCCACAGGAAAGAAGGGTCATGGAAAATAAGAAGGACACCGGAAAATGGTGCGATTTCCACAAAATCCCCTGGCACAACACCGATGAATGTTGCTCAAAATCATAATTGGTGTTCGAGATCAAAGAGAAGGAGACGAAACATGATTCAAAATCTGATTCTGAAAATAATGGTAAAAGACAGATCATTGACACAGACCCCACTGCTATTGTTGCGACCACAACAATTCAACCAGAAGAACCAATAAATCCTGAAGAGGGGGAGTGCCTTTTTCATCCATATATGTGAGTGAAGGGGATCCCGCTTCATTTTATTGTTGATAGAGGAAGCTAGAATAACCTCATCTCAGCAGAGGTTGTCAAACAATTGGGATTGTCGACAACACCACAACCACAACCATACAACATCTGGTGGCTTTGCCAGGGACGAGATCTTCATGTCAGCAACAGTGTCGATTTTCATATGACATCCATCCCTTCAAGGATGAGGTATTATGTGATGTTTCCCCACTAGATGTTTGTGATGTTCTCTTGGGCCAGCCATATATGTGGAGATGCCATGTTGTTTATGAGTCTCGACCCCATAGTGTCATTGTTTCTCTGGGGGGTTATCTCTAAAGAATACCAAACATAGTTTCGACTATTGTTCCACCTAAAAAGTGCCACATGGTAGTATCTCATACTTCAAAATTCAGCTTCTTCACAATCTATTCAAAAGGGGAACAAAAGGACACTGCAACCACTACAACCTTTCCCCAAGCACCTTCTATCCAATAAAAACAGGTCGAGAAGGTTGCAATGAAGCGTAGATATTCCTTTTGCACACCGTCCTCTCATGTAGCTCAACTTGTTGAAGAACCTCATCCTCAACAGGTTCGTGACAAACTTCCACAAACTGAGCAGCGTGACGTCTCCAACAAGGCAAGCAACTCATCAAGATTCAGATTCAGCAAACTCTTTTTCCTCTCCCTTGGGCACTCAATGCAATGGAGACCATTGATTCCTAAGGAGGTAGGATTGATCCAGGTGGATATCAGTGGCCACTCACCTTTTCCAAGTAGCTCAAAATAGTTTTCTAGCAATTTTGGTAATTTACTATTTTTAGCAGTTTTTTGGGTCCTAAACTTTCGGAGTCGTTTTGAGGCCCTAAACGACGTGTTTTCAGAAAACAGGGAGCAACATGGAAGTTCCTACAATATTGATCACAAAAACATTGTATTCCTTGGATAGATCTTTTTAACGGTGTATCAAGCGCCCCAAACGAAGATTGTATGAAAAAGTTACGCCCCCAGGAAGTTGACGTATCAACTACCTACATTGGGGCCTACAAACCTTTTGGCTTTTTATCTTTCGGGGTTAGGGTTTTTTATTTTCCTTGTGTTAAAAAGGCCCTTAGAGCCTCATTGTAATAATCATCTTCTTATGAATGCGAGTAGCTGTCACATTTCTTCTCAGAGATAAGCTACCACCATTCTAGCGAGTCTTTCACTCTTTATTTTTACAGTCTCTATACATTTCTTTCATTAATAGAAATCGTGTATTACTGTATATATTTTCCTCTGGTTATATTTCCGATATATCTCTGTTATATTATTGTTTCTCTTTCAATATATCTGTATATTTCTATGTTATATCTCTTCTCTCATTTCGTGCTGAAAATAATCTGGATCATGAAGGTAGTGTCACGATTGGTCACAATTGATTTAAGCATGCCATAGAGTTTAAAACAATTATCCATGAATACTTGTGCTATTGCGGAGACCTTGAATGGGTAATGTAAGGCACAAAAGTGAGTCTATTTAGAAATGTGATCGACACCTACTATGACCACTTATTTGTTTCTTTATTTCAGTAAATGCACAATGAAATCCATATAAATGTTAGTCCACATGGTGGCTAGAATGGGTAACAATTGTGGTGTTCCTAGAGGCTTTATTGTTTCTCCCTTGTGTTGTTGGAAATTTTCACATTTGAACATAAAGGTGTGGATATCCTTCATGTCCTCCCAAAAGAATGAATGGTTTTAATCCTTTCATATGTTTTTTGAAACCCAAAATGATGCACTATGGGATAGGAGTGTAAGTTAGATAACATGATAGATTGAAATGTGGAATATTGAACCAAAAAAGTATACCCTTTATAGTAGAGATCATAATTTTTCCAACTATACCTTGGATGTGCATGTGGATTGGCCCATAGATATTGGATGATTTGCACTATCTTGGAATTCACTAACCATTCATGATGTACCACCTACAACTAGTGGACCACTAGGAAAGATAAGTCAAATAGGGAACATTCCTCATCACACTTCCTATATAGAGCATCAATGACCACATTTTCCTTTCCCTTCTTGTATATAATATTGTGGTCATAGCCTAACATTTTAGTGACCCACTTTTTTTTCTTTTTGGAGGACAACCTCAATATTAGGAAACATTTCAAGATGTGATGGTTTATTTTTATTTGGAAATGATGCCCCATCAAGTAAGGATGACACATATCAATTGCATGAAAAATACCTAACATTTCCTTCAATAGGTTGATGTGCCCAAGTTTCTATCACATAATTCCTACTAGTGAATGTCAATGGGAATCCCTCTTGCATTAACACTACACCAATCCCTTTTTCAAATGCATCACATTCCAAGAAAAAAATATTATTAAAGTTGAGAAAAGAGAAAACTAGGGTAGTACATATAACATCTTTTAAAGCCTAAAAACCTTGGTTGGCATCCTCATTCTAATTGAAGGTAATTTTTTGAGAAAGGTGGTGAGGGTAGATACAATTTTACCATCTTTGTTGAAAAAATTATTTAAGTAACTTTTGAGGCCAAGAGACAACACAATATTTTGAGGATCTTGGCATGAGGCCAATATATTATTGTAAGGTATATGTCCCCACAGAGCCTTATAAAACACAAGCTAAAATAAAGAATAAAGAAATTATATCATGTACAATTTAATCATCAACTTATGATCATTTATTATTCAACATAAATTAAATTTATGAACAACATGAAAATAAATTTAATTAACAACCACATAACACAACAAATTCATGAAAATACATACCTCTGTCTGATGTTATTTCTCCAATCTCCGTCTATCCTCGCTGCTTCTCTGCCCAAACTGATCTGAAAATAGAAGGATGACTTGTTATGCTATGCAAGCACCCTCTACTTCATAAAAATAAACTTTACATGACCTTGCTTCATGTGTTAAAATATGCAAAATAAACTTATGTGTTAAGTTCATGTATCTTCTTGTAAATGATTATGTGTGAGGAATTGTTCCTTTAGATGGTTAAATATGTACTTGAAACAAATACACAACAACACAACTTGCAGCAAATGAACCATCAAACGCACAACAAGAACAACATGATAAAGGAGTTCACCCCCCTCCGGGATACATCTCCTTGAGCCTCCATCAATGGACTTGGCTCTCTGGGATTAATTAGTCAAAAGTTATTTTTCAAGCTGCTGCTCAACTCAAATGGAAAAACAGACTGTACCATTGAGATCAGAACACATAAAAACCCCAAAATTGACTAATACAACTCTGAAAACGGATCATGGCTCATCCGGGCATGACCTCCTCTACATGTGGCAATAAGCTTCCCTGAGCTTCTCTTTGGAAAAAACACTTGTAAAATTCCTCAACAGCCTCTAAAACCTATCCCAATGTGTTCAGAGCATATCAATTAGCCAAAAATGATTTTTCAATCACAGAAAACAAACATAGGCTCACCAAACCATGTCCTCAAGCAATGAGGGCTTCAAACTCCCTAGAGCTTGCTGAAAATTCAATGGTGAAAAACTTGCAGAAGAAGTCTTCAAAATGGCCTTGAAAACAGCACCAATGGATCCAGCACGTCCAAAAACCCCTAGATGGGCTTTTATGGCACCTCAATCGGCCAAAAGATGAAGAAGTTAGGCCTCCTCCATTTTCCTCCTTCAAGCTTTCTGAAACTGGTTCGCCAAAACGTACCTTTGTGTGCATGAACCAAGAACACACTCCAAAACGTGCGTTAAAACCTAGCACCGAGCGCAACCGTGCCAACAGTGCAAAATGTAGAATGGTTAGGGCACCTCCAACCCCTAACCGCCTAGCACCTGGGCGTATGAGGGCATGTGACCACGCGCATGGCTAAAAGGTGGTTAAATTCTTTGTAATGGGCATAACCTCCCGCGCGCCCGGATTAGGGTCATATGCAATATTACAAAGAACCGGGGCCATATAGAACCGCGCACATTCCGTTTGGAACCAAGTGTGAACTTCCCGCGCGCGTTTACCAAAAGTATGGTCATATACAATGTCAATAAGACCGCGGGTCGGGGCTTAGCCCCGGCCCGACCCCCGCCCATTTATACATTGAAACAAATTTTTAAACATTATGTTTTGATTACATATCAAGTCACATGGTATGGCGCGTTGGTCGGAGGTTTATATGAAAACGTTACATGGTGGGGGAGGTCCGGGGGTCGAACCCCGCGGACTCCCAATAATTTTTACATACAACTATCATAAACCAACCGACGAGTGACACGTGGCACCCACGGGTTGGGCCACGTTTCCTCATACCATTTGCCACACAAATGACACGTGTCGTCTCCTCATTCGCTAGCAGTCAACCAATAAACGAATGCCACATCACTTGCCACATCACCTCTGCCATGTTAGCGCCACACATGTTGCTGATGTCATCCTACACGCAGGATGCTGACTTCACCCGACATGTAGGATGTTGACGTCATCCTGTGCCACTTGTCACCTCCGAATTGGTCCAACCGTACGCCCAAAAATCCAAAACTACCTGACACGTGTCATCACCTGGAGCCGCCAGGTGTCCTGTACAGACCTGCCACGTGTCTTGTACGAACCTGCCACATATCCTGTACGGACCTACCACGTGTCCTATACGGACCTGCCATGTGTCCTGTACATACCTGCCACATGTCCTATACAGACTATACAGACTAGTACAGTCAGCATCAAAAGTTTTGCCTGTTTGTCTTGGCGAACAGATCGCGATATCTTCTCCATACGGACTCTGTTTGAGAAAATAAATATACCGTCGGAATTAGGAAGACGAGACGGACGCAATGACACAGTTTTCGTCACATTCCGAGCACTTTGCAAATTGAGCAAAATTTTGACCCCTGGTCCAAATTTTGATCACAAACTCTACCCAAAACCAAATCCTTCCTCCCTGTCAGCTAGGAACAAAGCCTATCTGGCTCCCTAGCTCCAAGATTCTGTGAGGATTCTTGGCCCCTGAGCCCAAAAATCCCAGCAACCGATGCACCCCTGTAACAGTCCACCCAAACTCCAAACCAGAAAAATACCCCAAATAGAAAATACAGTCCCTGCTCTCAAAATGCTCCCTTTCCCCAAAATTCCAAAAGTCCTTCTCCCGAATGCCTCTGCCCCCTCACATCCTTTTCCCCATTCACCGCCTCCTACCTTCATTTAATGCCACCCACCTGATCCCTCCATTTAATACCTTATCCCTCCATTCAATACCTTATCCCTCCATTCAATGCATTATCCCTTCATACGTAAAGTTTTCTAATAATATATTAAAAGTTATTAAGCCTTTAATTTGTTACCCCAAACATTAATTGTGTTAAATAATCAATTAATTAATTAATTAACATATATTAAACAATAATTAATTAATTAATTAATAATCATTATTTAACTAATACACATTAGGACAGTTAATTATTTAATTAACTATACTTGATAAACCTTAAGAAACTATTTAACTAGGGTTGTTACATACACCCACCCTTCAGGAAACTTCGTCCTGAAGTTAAAGTATTTTATGATACAAGGGAAAAGAAACATGGTTCACACATTCCTAACAAATAACCGACATTATTAGTAAGTAAGCCATGAAACTCATACATATTAGTGTACATGTGCAAGAAATGCATGTGTAGCTAGTACATACAAGTCTCGTTCATGTACTGATATCAATAACTATCATCCCTATAGTAACTTCCATATGCATCCAATCCATTCAACAAGAGTATTTATTTTATAAAAGATAATAAACCAATCAAATGTTTATGAAATCCTTTAATTACAATTATCTAGCTCAACAATGTTATTTAGAGAATTGTAGTTTAGTCACATAATTATGAATATTCATATATATCCCTTTTCTTTTCAGAAGGAAAAACAATAAATTCCACCATAAGACAAATCTCTATACACTCTCAGTTATTTCTACTCATCCTTCCTCCCTAACTTACTTCCATCTTCATTCCTATCCTTCCTCTGTTGGACTATCTTGGAGCGTCAACTATATTGATCTAACTCCAAATAGAACCCGTAAGCGGAAGTGTCACTATCTTGACCAAGCTTCCCCAGCAGGCAACTGACAGTAATCATCACACATCTAGGGGAGCATGAGCTAACATCGTCCTCCCATGACTTCAGGTTTCAAAGGATACACGGTGGGAAATGCCTCCACCCCTCCTAACAGGACTAGGGTCCACACCCTACAATGGAATGTACAGTGGCATCATGTTGTTGGGAGTTTTGTCATCGTCTATTCAGTTTTGGGCAGTCTCACCACCTGAAATCCTGCACTGGTCTACATATCATAGCAATGCATCCAAACCAATATAATTTCACATACAAAGGTTCATACCATATTGTTTATCGGCCAGTGGTCATGACATCCACTTTCATCATTATTATCCCTTGGCTATTTCATAGCCCATAACCTGCAGATTAGTCTGTAACACAAACTCATACATTTCTATGCATTATCATCATGTAATTGCATACAACCATAATTTCAATTCGGTATCCGCATACCAACAACTTTAACATCAAAGTTTTCAAGTTAGAAATAGATCTCATAATATCCCATAATCCAATTAATGACACCTATTCATAAAATTATCATTTACAAAATAGATTGCATCATATCCAACATCATTCTAATAGCATTTAAACCCTCATTGGATTCCCATTCACACAATATATTGCATCATATCCACCATCATCAATAACAATTAGACATTCATAGAATTTACATTCACATAGTAGATCGCATCATATCCATCATCATCAATAACATTTAAACATTCAAAAAATTTACATTCTCACAATATATCGCATCATATCCATCATTATCCAAATACATTTAAACATTCATAAAGATTCATACGTCTTAAAAGTTCAAGTGTATCATTTAATAGTTTCACT
>ML816203.1:19814-46410 GCA_009831015.1 Picea engelmannii | reverse complement strand
GGCATAGAGTTCCACTCCTGCTAGATGCTTCTAGGCTTTGGGTTGTTAACCTATTTCCTTACATCCATGAAAGACAAGCTCTTAGGCAATTAAATTTATTTTTTGGTCAAAAGTGCAATTTCAACCCTAGATAATATCCCCAAGATACACACTATCCCATATTCTCCATCATTTTTGAGACCAGGAAAAAGTTATGTGGTATCAACTATCAATATAGACTTAGCTCCATACATGAAACCAAGATATTGCAATTGGTTGCAGTTTTACCTCTTACTAAAAAGAAAAGAATTTCATATCTCTTATCTATCATTTCATGACATATTTATTTATTTGTTTCTGAAGCTGGAAAAACCTATCATAACTTAGTTTTCAATCGATAGTGAGAACAACCATCACTCACTACTATCTGTGAATGCAGGTTAACTCATAAAAAATATTTTAGGAAAACCATGCTACCTAAAATGACCTGTAAGGGGTAGATTTTCGCTCTTTTTTTCCTCTGGAAAGAGCACAAGAAACGCTTGAGTACTTGTTGGAGGCAGACCAAAGAGGAAAAGCATGGAGTTTTTGGGAAATAAAGCGTGCACAAGAGAAGCAAAAACTGGAAGGAAACAAAACATCCGTGCATGCAAGGAAGGCATGCACAAGGAAAGCGACAACTGGAAGGAAGAACAGAACGCACACATGCAGAAGAAGACCTAACAACGGTAGGGTTAGGGTTTTGGTAAGGTATTGTAAACGATTGAAGAGCCCGAAATGTATAAATAGCGATATGTAGGTATCATAGGGGGGTTGTTGTTGGATTTTGTGTGGATCGGTTCAACTGTTGAAGGATTACTAGTATGCTATTGTAAGTTACGCATGAGTTGATGTGATAGGTAATGTTTTGTTGTAAGACCTATTTTGTATAAGTTGTTGAGCTAGAGAGGACGAGGGAGGGTAGAACTTGAGGGTTAGATCGCAGGCTATGGAGCCTGGTGCAATCTAGTCCCCCTCATATAGATATCACTCGATTGAGAAGAGTTGTAAGCGCCTGGCATTGTAGATGTGAACATAATATAATAAAAGAGTTGAGAGCCAAATCTTTGTGGATGTAGCCCCAGGAGGGGGTGAACCACGGTAACATTTGTGTTATGTGATGAATGTTTGCATATCTTATTGCCTGAAGTCTTTATCATTGTGTTGAATGAATGAGTTATTCTATTGCTTGTTTAGTTCTTTTGCGATATTAAGGGAATAAGCCTATGGATCTACTGTATAAATCATGAATAAAAGTATGTTTCATTTACAAGTGATAATAATGGTTCAATATTTAGCTCGCTTATCTCCCACTTAATCCTAGGCTGTAAAAACTTGAGTATTACAACCACCCATTAAATTTATCTCGAGTGAGACTACGCAACACATTCTGTGTGTTGCGTTGCCTTCTAGTTTACCAAGAGGGTCGATAGTTTTAGAGGCTTTGTTGGAAACCCGAACAGACATGAACCTTGGGTCAATAAACTCAGACAGTATAGGAGAGAAGTAACCAACAAATGGTTCTATTGTCGTTGGTAGGAACATGAGAGGATTGAGTAGAGAAGATAACTCGAATATATGTCAAAATAAGATTAAGAAACAATTAGGGAAGAGACGAATGAGCCATTAGGAGGGAATATTGAGGTTGTGGAATCCCACAAAAGTAGATATCAAAACTTGGCTAAGAACTAAGGAGCTAGAGTTTGCACAAAAAAACAATAAAAAACCCTAAACTAACACCTCACAAATATCTTGAGAAATACATGTTTATTGATTTACATGAAGTCATTTTCTATGATTTTCCACATCTATTACAGGAGTGGATACTAAGGTTGAAGGATAACCATGCAACGAACAAGATTCGACATCTAGAGTGGACCCCAATACAGATTGGGCAGCTTCAACAAACCAACAACAAGTTCACCCGTGCAGTATACTTTTGGATTGATAGTATTGTGGTAGGTTTTATCACAAAGTTTGCAATAGACATAGCGAAGTCGTACAACACAGCAGAGCAAGAGTTTCTACGTAGACCTCGAGGAAGGTAGATTCAATCCCTGTATACTTCTATTAAGATATTGTTATATAACAAAGGTATAATGACAATGGAATTAGACAACTAAACTTCCCTGCGTGCATGGGAGAAGGGGAGAAGCACTGACAGAAAGAGGAGAAATGGAAGGAGGAAAGGATAAGGGAAAGAAGGAGGAGGAACCGTTGAACCTGACCATGATGGATGACGACCATATCTGGTGGATCTTGGAGACAACTAGAAAGACATGTAGCGGAGTACCCTACCAATACAAGGTGACTACCAAGAAGAGAGCTATATCCGTGAGGGAAGGCTTGGCGAGTGATGAGGAAGAGGTAGAGGATCTCCAGGCTATGGAGCAGATTGAGGAAATCCTATGCACAATGTATGAGCCAAAGATAAGAGGTCCAAGAGCAGGAGGAGAAGGCAACCATCCTATCCATATCAATGTCAGTGTGGAACCCATAAAACCATGTGTGACTAATACACCAAAGAGAACACCATCGTTTAGACAACTGAAGTTCGGAGGAAGCCCGACAGTAGGAAGTACATCTACACAAGGAGAAATAACTGGAGGAGCCAGTTCAGGCATCAATAGTCAGGTATCTACACCACGCGGAGGTAGTAGTTCAACATTCAGAATGGCAGGACACGATCTCACCATCAGGTTACCCGAATTTCGAGGAGAAGCAACAAAAGACCCTGAGAAACATTTGTTTGTTTGTGCAAAGATCTAGGAAGAAAAATAGATCATTGATGAAGATACCAAGATTGCACATCTAGCTATTACACTAAGAGACCGTGCACTAGACTGGTACATGAGTTTAGACACAAATAATGCCTCTAGGACGACAAGGACACTGACATAAATTAAGAAGTTACTAATAAATGAGTTCTAGAAGCCGATCTTAGAGGATAAATACATGAATGAGATGTTAGAAATCCAACAGAAACTAGGAGAGTCTGTATGGGAGATTGATCAGAGATTCAAGCGAATGAACGAAAAGTTGAAGTATCTCATGACCAAGAAGAAGCATAGACACTTATTTTCCAATTCACTGTTATGACATTTAAAATATCCTTTATGACAACAAAAGTTCCAAATGCAGGCATAATCTCTGCAGGAAGCCTTACAACTAGAAGAAAATCATTATCAACAAACGAACCCAACTATTGAAGAACTGAAGGAGGACTTGAAGAACTTAACGTTTCAGTTGAACCGGAATAAGAACAAGGATAAATGAGAATTCGTTAGGTGTACCGCATGTAAGACAGAAGGACACCACAAGAATAAATGCCCAACGTTCGCGCAGTATATGGCAACAGGAATGCCAAATCCACTACCAACAGGGGGATTGTGGTGAGAAATCTACAAGAAACAGGGTCATGACCCTTATCACTGCATGATGATGAAGAAATACCATACAGTCCCGAAGAGATCATATTGCACCTTTTGCAAGTCAGTGGGCCATGATGACAAAGATGGAAGAACTATGGATTTGATGCGAGAAAGGACATGAGACGCATATAGAGTGAAATCAGAAATGATGACAGGGTAAGGCACACCACAGTTTAATCAAGGTCCAACTCCATACAACACTGTGCAACGACAGTATAATATTGCACAACAACCATATAATAACATGCAACCACAATACAACACAACACAACCTCAGTACAATACCTCGCAATATAATCAAGGGCCTCTGTATAATGTGCCAAGAGGAGATCAAGCGGGCTACAGAGGTGGAGGACGAGCAAGATGAGTTTTTGGACGAGGTAGAGTACCAGTGGTGTGTCACAATTGTCAACAACCGAGACATTACGCAAGGGAATGTCCACTTCCACCATCAACTTGTATGTATTTTCATACATCAGACCATGATACAGAAGAATGTCCGACACTACTAGTAAATATTCAGGAAAAGAAGAATCAGAACAACCAGAATGTTCAGTGGATTTCTGCCGAAGCAAGGGATGAAGGACAAAAAATTAATATAGTTACTCGCGGAGGAGAAAAAACATGGGATGGCACTGTTCGACAAGTGCCAACACAAAATCAATGGGTGAAAAAGAACAATGAACCAAGGAAGCAGTTTGACACGCAGAAGGAAAAAGAAATATTTAAGCAAGCATGACAAGAATATCAGAAGGAAGATATTGCGATGACTTCAACTACGCAACATAGTAAGGAAGCTCCTGAATACGAAATGCCTCCACTATTGGATCGTACCAGGGAAATACATTCCATGGACCAGGTAAGTACAATCAAAGGATTTTTGCAATCATGTGTAAAGGTATTAAGTGATCCATCATCTGTGAAAATATTGCAAAACATACTAGAAAAATGTAGCCTCGAGATAGAAGAAAAGCTAGAACCAAAAATTGTCAATCACCTACACACAAGAAGAAGAACAAGTAGGGAAGTTAGACTGAATTCCAACATTAGAGATTTCAATATGGGAGACATTATACTAGATCTAGGATTTGAAGTTAATGTACTACCAAAGAAGACATGGAAATGAATGGGAGAGCCCACATTAGGATATTCACCTATTCAATTAAAACTGTGTTGGCACAGGGGCAGAACCAGGGTTCAACGCTACAACAACGCACCAAAAAAACCCTAACTACCGACCCTTTCGACAACACCTGCGAAGCAAATGAAGTCTCACCCGAGGTAGAGGCAAGTGTGGCTGCAGGACTCCGGTGTCTGCAACCTTAGATGGGACACAGATATGTGATTACAATATTCTATCAAAGCACTTAGCATTTACAATTTGTCAGTATTTAATCAGTATCTACTTTGTAGTAAAAACCCTAATCATGGAGCACTACAGTATTCACCCAAATCTAGTATAGACAAGCACTAAGCACATTCACATGGGTTAGATCTAGCACTTATTCATATTATTAAGCACAAAACATCAATAGATCTATCTATCATTTATCTCTGCCAAGCGCTAAGAAAGTAAACACATGAACACATCAATACATTGCACAAAGCATAACAACACAGGATATACGTGGTTCACCCCCATCCTGGGGCTACGTCCACCAACTCTTCTTCTCTTTTATTATCTTTTGTCAATCTTCTACATGCACAAAGCCACAAGATCCTACCCCACATAGGACAAGAGATCTGCACGCACCTCACCAGATCCTCCTTCCATGAGCTAGGTTACAACACAAATATTCTACTCAATCTCTTATAGTCACTTGCACTTAGCCTTGCAAGTCTCACACAACATGCACAAAGCATGTACACCGATCACTTTCACTTAACACTTGGTATCACACACTTGTGCACTTGCACTTAGCATCACATAAAACTTTTACTTACATCGCCTAGATTTCTATTTATACATTACAAAATGGGCCTAAACATGGGTAAACATCCCCATGGGCCACATCCCCATAACCGTTACATAATCCCAGAACCCAAAAAGCCATAAACAAGGGGCCGACATCCCACGATCTCCGCTTCGACTTGCGCTCTGCCTTCGATAGCCTGTTAAAGTACCAAAAGTAGGTCAAACATGACCAAGGATCCTCAAAACTTGGTCAAGGGACAACATACCCCCAACACTCATTTGTGACTCGTCCCGAGTCACTTTGATATGGGTAGCTCTACTTCAAAAGACTCGATCTTGTCTTGATCTGCTTCGACCTGTTGCTACGCCAAGTCCTCCTGCTCAGTGAACTCTTGGATAATTGCTTCATTGCCAGGTCCCTCTAAGCGTTGCTTAGCTGCAGTGACGACTTGTTCCATTTCTTCTCCTCGGCCTTCAATCTCCTCAAACAGTTGGCATGCTTCATCCTGGACTGGTTGGAGCCTCTGAGTCACTTCCATGAATTTTCTCTATATGGTGTGAACCTGTTGTTTAGCAGTGCACTGTTCTTGGGATCACTTCATCCTCTCGACTACTAACAGGGGATTCAACTGCGCCTATATTTTTTCTGCTTGCTTCTTTACCTCCTGGAGGTGTGACTCCAGTGCCTTCAATTTCATATCCTCAATGCTTTGCTCATAAGTCTGGGCTCTTTGATCACGTAGTTGTTTACATTCCATGGAGAGGGCCTTGATTCTCTCAACTGCGCATCAAGTAGTTGCTTCTCTTTGATCTCGTACATCCTGCAGAGTGTTGGACACTGTTCGTAGCTCCAGATTTGCGATTCTCTGTTGAAGTTGTTGGATAGCTTCCACAAGTTGTGCTACTTGATGCTCTATTGGTTCTTCCTATTTTTTCTCTAAGCCTGTCACAGAGCGAAGTGCTCTATTGACTGTGTCTTTTTCTCTGAGATGATCTGCGAGCAATTGCTCTTTCTCTTGCTGGATTTGTGCTTTCTCCTCTTCAAAATTTGTTTGGAGAGCAACCTTCTCCTGCTGCGCAGCTCGACGTTTCTATATGACTAATTTTTGTACTTTCTTTAGGGCCTCTGTGGCCTATTCTATTTCTTTCTGTGCACGACGAAGGTGAGCTTCGGTCGCATCAACTAGTCTACGTAGTTGGGTAGGATCATCTCCCAACTCTAGTTCTTCTGATGGTGGGGGTGCAGTGGATATTGCGCGACTGGATTGAACGACCTGTTGTACCCCTCTGAGTTCAACCTCAATTTTTTCATACATCTCCTCTTTCTTGGCTTCATGTTTCTAGAAGATGTCTTGCAAAGCATCTGCTACAACTGCGATGATGAAGTCAAATTCATCGACCATGAGCATTGTTTGTGTCATGGTTTTTCTCTCTCTTGACTTCTTTCATGAGGTAGGTTTCATAGGAGAAACCTTTATTTTCTTCAAGGGATCAACCTCATCAACATGATCCCTAGGCGATGTTACTTCACCTTGATTCTGCTGATCTTCTTTGCCATTGGTCTCTTCTCTATATAATTCATCATCACCTCCTCATCTAGGTGATACTGAAGCAATTGCATCTGATGCACTTCTCAGGTTTTGTACTTCGTCGGTCTTCTTTCTTCTACTGGTTCCAGGTGTGTCGTTTTCTTTGTGAGTGGCCTCTGAGCTACCAATTAGTTCAGGATCAAACATTTTTGTAGGGTTAGCAGGGATAAGAAGGTATATTGACCAGTTCTTAGTTATCTCATCGAGGTCCTCCTTTGTGAGCTTATAGTATGATGGAAGCTCTTATTTATGCTCGTCTGTGTGCGCAGTGATATACATGAAGTGTCGATCTGCACGAAATTTCATAAGAGGTATGAACCGGTGCAGGGTGTTCGATTTCATGTGAGGGACAACCTCGATAGCCCTCTTGAACTGGAGATAGTACGTGTGGAATACTACATTCAACTGCCACTATTTTCCCATATCCCTCGAGTACCAGAGCGTGGTGAACTTCGCAGCAAGCGGTTCGAACAGCTCAATGCCTGGGAAGGTCGCACCTTCTGGCATCTCCCAAGTAGTAAACGTTATGAGGATCAGGAGCCAACTAAAGTGGAACTCATAGCCCTGATCCTGAGATTCATGGAAATCTAATTCCAGCCGGTTGACTAGGTACTTCACCCCGTTCATATGGAGTCCTTCTACACATTTCTCGGCGAGGTCAACAACAAATCATGTGACCTGTGTAGGTCAGTTATTTCTCACGAGCTTTCCTACGATCAGCTGGCAGGCCAGGCGCACTGCACCATTCTGGATGGAAGATAACCTGTAGCCTCATGTTCCCTTTTCTACATATCCATACGTGTCTTTGATCCTCTCTGCCAATGTGCGACTTGTAGCCTTCCCTGGGTAGAAGTCCTGTGGGTCAGGTCCCTGCATGCTCAATCTGGTGATCCTATGGATCGACGTCAGATCGACTGTGATGCATCGGTCTATCCATAGATAGCCACCATGGTAACATGATAGTAGGAGATTAAAACATGCATTAACCTCCTGGTGCCTTCCAAAGTGTGGAATCTTCATCACATTCAAGAGGGTGGACTACGCGAAGTTCATAGTCCATGGCTAGGGGATTATTTTCGAGTTCTTCCCCTTCGTCCTGGTCAAATACTTGTAAGGAGAGAGCATGTTGGAGTTCGTGCGGTCCCCTAGGTTGAAGTTGCTGAATTTTAATGTCATGATCTTATCCTGTTGTGTTCTAACTACGCGTATCCCCTTCAGGAGGTACGCAATAACCATGGTGTAATCAAAGTCTCTTGGGACACTATCATGACTCACCACGCCAACCAATGGTGGGATGTAGCCAAGCAGGATATTCAGGATTAACTTTGCGTTTGCCAAGTCATCTCGATGCTTGGTTCTTTTCTCTGCTGTAGTTCAGGATGGTCCGGATGCATGAGAAGTCGATGGGGAGGGTTTCACTCCTCTCGTCGATGAGTCTTGAGCTCCGACGAACATCACCTTCTCATCCATAAGGTCGATTAGAACTTCTTCAACGACTTTCTTTGTGGGGCTGAGCTCGTTCGACATGCATGCTTAGATCAGATAACTCAGGTGGATTAATGAGTGCTCAAAGCAATATAACAGGTGTCAATCTCAATAAACACAATGCGGTAGCAATGAGTTGGCTAGGATAAAATTTGCAAAAGTGTTTTTGGTGAAAGAGCCAATGCAATAAGTACACAATGGTGTAATGGATATCTCCAACGGATGAGAGGCCTTCATCAATGTGGTTCTATCCATTGTGGCGTGGTCCCAACGGTCTGATGGTCAGCTTTCTGGCCATAACTATTGTTCTAACCGTTTGGGGCATTGGGCTAACGATCATAATGCCTCCAATGATTATATTTATTCTCCATGGTGAAGTGCCATGTTGCGCTATTCTGATATCTTAGGGAAGTTCTAGTTTTTCAAACCTTCCTTCTATGAAGTCCCTTTTGGAATATTCTGCAAATTTTCTATCTTTTCTCTCTTCTTGCTGAGCTTTCTAGCCTTATTCCCTATAATCTTCTTCTTGGTATTCCTCTTTCCATTCTTATTCTTATTTCCTTTTATCATAGTAAGTTCGCGTTGTTGATGGTCTTTCGTAGGGTTCAAGGCCAATACTTCTTCTTTGTCTAGGGTAGGTGCTCTACTTTTCGATGAGTCTTCTTGTGTTGTTTCAACTTCGACATCCAAGTTTCTAGTTCTAAATAGCTTTGATATGTTCTCTTGTTCTTCAATCAAGTGTGCTATCCTCCTAGTCATGAAATATTTTAATTCTTGCTTATTTTCTTCTAAGACTTCTTCTTCTTTTCTTTTGGCCTGATCCTTCTCAATCCAAGTTTTTCCTAGTAACATAGAAAATGGGGCACTGCTCTCAATAAATTTAACAATCTCAAAATCTTCCTCTGTCATAGTTCCATGAGCACTCATACATATTTTGGTGAGTCTTCCACATAGGGTTATCAACTTTCCTCTAAATAATCATATTCCTCCTAATGAAGGAATCATAACAGGCTTTCCCAAAATTTCCCAAGTTCTTTCTTTCATGATATTCACCTGTGTTTCCTCATCCAGAACACAGTCAATGTTGAAGTCTCCTATTCTTGTTTCTATGCATTCTTTTTCTTTGAATATCTCTGACAAGTTGATATTTTTGTGATCATTTACGATGTATTTCATTTGTAGCAATACATTCTCTGATTCTTTCCGGGGTTCTGCCATGGTATTAGTTTATTGATCTTCCTCAGGGTTTTCTTGTCTCATATTCATTATTTCAACCTTAGCAATCATTCTAGGGAAATCCAAAACTTCATGATCCATAGCTTGACAACAAAGACAACTAGGTCTTTTACCAGGGCATTCCTTAGCAAGATGCCCTAGTCTTCTGCAATTATAACAAAGGGTTAATATTTTTTTTCTTTGAAATGATTCCCAACCTTTCCTGTACTGCACACCAGGATCATAGTAGCTAACCTGCAAAAAATGCTTTCTAGGGTCTTGCATCCATTTGTTAGTCCAAACATTCTTTCTATACATAGGAATACCATATCTTTAATTATTTCTATCATATCTACTCGTATCAAAGCTTCTTTCATCTAGTTGTGCCCTATTTTTCAAGTTAGGAAAAAATTTATCAAACATACCTAGATCCATACTTTTGAAACAAAAATTTCCACTTATATTACCTTTTTCAATCAAAACTTTTCATTGTTCTTACCTTTATCAAAGCACAAAGATTTAAGATCTTACCTGTTTTCTTCAGATCTGACTTTTCTTCTTAGCACAGAGCTTCACAAGTCAAGTAGACTACTACGCACTAAAGCAACAGATCTACGAACATTGCTTTCTTTTCTTCAGTTCCTAGCAATCACAGTTTAAGGTCCCAACAACAGAACCATTTGTTGGCACAGGGGCAGACCTAGGGTTCAACGCTACAACAACGCACCAACAAAACCCTAACTATCGTCCCTTTTGGTAAAAACTGCGAAGCAGATGAAGTCTCACCTGAGGTAGAGGCAGGGGTAGTTGCATGACTCCAATGTATACAACCTTAGCTAGGACACAGAGCTGTGAATATAATATTTTGTCAAAGCACTTAGCAGTTACAGTTCATCAGTATTTAACCAGTATCTACTTCTCAGTAAAAACCCTAATCATAGAGCACCGCAATATTCACCCAGATCTAGTATAGATGATCACTAAGCACATTCACATAGGTTATATATAGCACTTATTCATATTATTAAGAACAAAACATCAATAGATCTATCTATCATTCATCTATGCCAAGCACTAAGAAAGTAAACACATTAACACATCAATACATCGCACAAAGCATAACAACACATGATATACATGGTTCACTCCTAAGTTGGGGCTACATCCACCAAATATACTTCTCTTTTATTATCTTCTATCAATCTTCTACATGCACATGGCCACAAGATTCTACTCCACATAGGACAGGAGATCTATGTGCACCTCGCCAAATCCTCCTTCCCCAAGCTAGGTTACAACACAAATCTTCTACTCAATTCCTTACAGTTACTTGCACTTAGCCTTGCAAGTCTCACGCAACATGCACAAAGCATGTACAACTATCACTTGCACTTAGCAGTTGGTATCACACACTTGCTCGCTTGCACTTAGCATCACATACACCTTTTACTTACATCACCTAGACTTCTATTTATACATTACAAAATGGTCCTAAACATGGGTAAACCCATGGGCCACATCCCCATACTAGTTACATAATCCCAAAACCCAAAAATCCCTAAACAAGGGGACAAGATCCCACGATCTCCACTTTGACTTGCGCTCCACCTTTGACAGCCTGTTGAAGTCCCAAAAGTAGGTCAAACATGACCAAGGATCCTCAAAACTTGGTCAAGGGCCAACAAATTGAAAAACCAACACAAACTCCTACCGATAGGTAGACTAAAAAGAGTGACAGTAGGCCTAGATGGAGTGCACACTAAAGTAGATTTTGAAGTCATTGAAATAGTGGACGACACAACACCTTACCCCACATTGCTTGGTCTAGATTGGGCGTTTAAAAACCAGGCCATAATCAAATTAAAAACCAGGCCATAATCAAATTAAAAACCAAAAAAATGGCATTTGAGTCAGGAGAATACAGGGTCATAGCACCATTAGACCCATCAGAAGGAGAGAGGTTCGTAGAACCTACTTGTTTGGATTTAGAGGAAATCAACCAGTTGTACAAAACAACTGCACACGATGAGGATTACGTAAACCCAACTGCAGACGAGATACTCTGTTGGCGGAGCATCACTTCATGTGCAACATATTCAAACATCGGTTTAGAAAACTGGCAACAAAGGCTACATGAAGTATCCATGAGGATATGTGCACAAATAGACCACACCGTAAGATGGGTAGGCATGGAAAACAGAGAACCACACAGTTTCCATGAAGTAAATGATTTGGAGACATTCATAGCACAATATGAAGATGAATTCTTAGAGAATCAGAGACTGTTAGCACTAGATATAGAACTCAAGGCCACACCTGCACTATGGTGGGGCACACACAAAGAGATAATCACAGACTGGTACCAATGCAAGAAGTTACTATGCATAAGGTTCGATGCAGAATAGAAAAAAAACAAACAGTAGAAGTATGATGGACAAAAAGCACCAACAAAACACTTGGAGGAGTGTGTAACACTATGGAAAATGACACCTCGAGAGGAATGGCCTCATTATTTTATACATACTCTAGAGGTAATACCAACAAACTAGTATACAAACTAGGAATTTCGCAAAGGAACTACGACTTGGATGACATTGCAACATAATTTTACAGTCACTTTCTCATTCGAGCAGGAGAACCCCAACATAGATGCCTCACTGAAGAAGATAAGAAGAGTGATATTCATCAAAGAGATAGAAGTTGAAATCATCACAAAAGAACAACAACAGAACAAACAGATAGTCAAGGAACTGTTGTCATGTTACCATGTGCTAAAGGAAGCACCAGATGAAGATGATCTACATGATATTTAGATTGAAGAAGCAGAAGGAGAAAGAGAAGTGGAAGTTCCACCTATAGAATCAAAATTTATTTCTGTGCTGATCAAAGTAAAGAAAGTCAATATTGGGACAGTTGAGCATCCCAAAATGGCCAACATTGGAGATTACTAGGATGAACAAACAATGGAAAGCATAACAAAGCTATTGCATGAATACAACGACTTGTTCCCGACAACATTTACAGAGATGAAGGGTATAGTAGGAGAGCTAGGAGAGATGAAGATACCACTCAGACAAGAAGCGAGATCAATTAGAAAACAACCATATAGACTGAACCCTGTATATAAGCAGAAATTAAAAGTTGAGATTGACAAGATGCTAGAAGCCGACATCATAGAACTGATCGAAGAATCAAAATGGATAAGTTCGATGTTAGTACAGGAAAAGAAACAAGGAGGGATCAGGATATGCGTCGACTTGCGGAAGTTGAATGATGCATGCCTACACGACCCATTCCCTACACCCTTCACGGATGAAGTGTTAGAGAATGTAGGAGGACATGAACCCTACTCATTCACTAATGGATTCTATGGCTACCATCATATCAAGATAGCACAAGAAGACAGATACAAGATGACATTTGCGACATCATGGGGCTCTTACCAATACATAGTCATGTCGTTTGGACTGAAGAATGCACCGACAATGTTTTTCAGAGTAGTCATTGATGCGTTTAAGGATTTCATCCACTAGTTTCTCAAAGTATACATGGATGACTGGACGGTCTACAGTGTGTTGAAAAATCATGTAGAAGTCTTAAGGCTAATGTTAGAAAGATGTAGACATTGTCAGATATCAATGAATATAAAGAAATGCATATTCAGAACACCGTTCGGGATACTATTGGGCCATATAGTATGCAAACAGGTTTTATTAGTATATCTTGCAAATATCGTAGTCACTATTAACTTACCACCACCAAAAAAAGTCCATCAACTAAGAGCAACGTTGGGACACAGGTTACTACAAGAAATTTATCAAAGTTTATGTACAAATAACTGCACCGATGGAAAAGTTTCTAAGAAAGGATACAAATTTTCAGTGGAATGACGAGTGCCAACATGGTATGGATACCTTAAAGGAAAAGATGGTCACCACGTCGATATTAGTCTTTTCATATTGGGAGAAGACATTCCACGTACATGTAGATGCATCAGCCATAGCACTTTGAGCTATCTTGGTGCAGCCAGGAGTGGGGGACTTGGATCACCCAATAGCATTTGTGAGTAGAAATCTATCCGAATAAGAACAGAACTATAACACGACATAAAGAGAAGGCCTAGCTATGGTCTATGCACTACAAAATTTAAGACATTACTTATTGGGGAAACAGTTTAAGATGTTCACATATCACTCAGCCCTGAAATATTTAGTCAAAAAACTAGTGTTGGGAGGGAGAATCTGTCAATGGTTTCTACTATTCCAAGAATTTGACTTTGAAGTAATCATCAATCCAGGAAATTTAAATGTAGGAATTGACCACCTATCAAGAGTCACCAATGGAGAAGAACCTACAAACTTGGAGAACAACTTTTCGGATGCACAACTATTCTCAGTTCAGATCGCTGATTAATACTTCAGAGATATCATTTAGTACTTGAGCACAGGTATTGTGCCGTAAGAGTATAATACTACGCAGAAGAAAAACTTAGTAGTCTACACTAGTAACTATCAACTGATTCCAGGACATCTATATAAGATGGGCGCATATAGCATCTTGTGAAGATATGTGCTAGAACACAAAAGAACAAGAGTTTTAGAAGAAGCCCATGAAGGAATAGTAGGAGGGCATTATGAAGGAAAAGCTACCGCGCATAAGGTATTGTGGGTAGGACTATGGTGGCCAATGATTCACAGAGACTCGAAGGAGTATTGTCAAAAATTCGATGTCTGTCAAAGAGTAGGAAAACCCAACAGAAAGGACGAGATGCCATTAATACCACAAGTAACACTCCAAGCATTTGATAAATGGACAATAGATTTTGTGGGACCAATCAAACCACCAACAAAAAAAACAGGAGCAAGGTACATTATCATTGCGATGGGATACCTAACAAGATGGGCGGAAGCCACACCAGTGAAGGATTGCAACGCAGAAACAACAACACATTTTTTATTCGAACAAGTAATCACTAGATTTGGGTGTCCAAGAATTTTAATGAGAGACCAAGGCATGCAATTCATAAATAACACCATGAGCACTATGACTGAAGAGTTTGAAGTCCATCATCAGAAGAGCACACCATATCACCCACAGGAAAATGGTAATGGGGAAGCATTTAAAAAAATATTGGAGAACCTGCTGACAAAGATCTGTAACGTCAATAGGGACAATAGGGATCTCAAAGTACCAACAATATTATGGGCCTACAGGACTACGTGAAAAAATTTGACAGGGCACACACCATTTAGAATAGTTTATGGCCAAGAAGCAGTGGTGCCACTAGAATTTATAGTACCAAGCTTGCGTGTAGCAACAATTACACAAGTGAAAGAACGAGGCGTAGTAAAGGAGATATTGAAACAATTAATGACCATGGAGGAAGACCGGATCTTAGCAAGATTCCTCCAACGAGTTAAGAAAGAAAGAGATAAATCTTTGCACGAATGAAACATCAAGAAGAAGATGTTCAAGGAAGGAGACCTAGTATTAATGTATGACAACAAATCGTTTCAGCACCCGAGAAATCTTAGAATGCATTGGCTAGGACCATATGTAGTAAAATATGTCATAGATGGAGGATACGTACAGTTAAGAGACTTATCATGAGCATAAATCAGAGGGATGATTAATGGGAGCCGATTGAAGCTCTACAAGGACAGTCGACCACCCACCCCGCAGTAGAAAAAAAAAAAGAAAAAGGAAAGAACCAAGGAGGGCGCAGTGTGCCAGCAGTAGAAAGGTCACATGAATTTAGAAACAAAACATCAGTGAGGAGAAGGATAATGGTCACATAAAAATGGAAACGAGTGGGAAAACGAAAGTCGGCAAAAGCAGGATGACATGACAACACTAGGCGGAATTAAAGGATGGCAAGAATCGATGGGATACTGCATTAAACGCACCAAATGAAGACGGCAAGGCAGAATAATGGCAAGTACAAACTTGTCAAAAATGCATTGAACCTATAATTAAGGTGCATTAAAACCCATAATGAAGGAAGCGTCATCGACAAGCTTCATGGAAAACCCATACAACACACGAACGTGGAAGAAAACTGTTTATTCGCAGAAGAAGAGAATACATAGAGAAATAGAGGATGAAAAGAACAGAGTGAGTTCACAGAGGTCATAGAGACCATTTGAACCCAGAAAACAGTCGACATTCACCGCCATGGAACTGCCCAAGCAAGAAGAAGCAAGAAAGACCGCCAGAAAAACTAGAGTTCAGACTAGGTCACGAGGACAGGCGAAAGAAGGTGAACAACAATCGCTGGAGATTGTCAACATTGACGAAATCCCATCCCAGAGACAACACCAGTGCACTCGACACTCATATTGGAAGACATCCAACAACCAACATCGGAGGGCACAAATACAGACATACCAGTAGAAGTACAGGAGCCACAGAACCAGGAAGCATAAATCCTGAAGGAGGTACAACTAGAGAACACTAGACCATTTCTAGAAGGAAATGGAATGAAGCCGAATAGGGATGCAACAATCGAGCCAGACGAGTCTCAAACGACCATATCATACCACCCATCGGAGGGAGTGGCCGAGGATATCACAGGTCAGCTGGAATGTCAGACTGAGGAACAAACGGAAATTGATGGAACTTCGAGCTAGCCACCACCATCAAGGAAACACAAGATACATATATATAGATCACCTCACAAGAAACTGACAGCATAAATCGTTCTACCATGCATACCAGATGGGGTACAGGTAGGAAAAAACTACTGGGTCATGTCGAGAATCTCAAATACTTGGACCACGACATAGGAAACAAAGACAAGTTCCCGAAACTTGGAAAAAGAGTATAAATGGAGATGGTGGGCACGAGTCGGTTTGGGGAACCACTCCAATGGAAAACCAAGTTGTAGAAGACAGGAATTTTAGGTCTCGTGGACCTACCACATTTTGGCAGGGGTCAACATGCAACAACATGCATCAAGAATCTGCTATCAGTCACACATGGTGGGGACATCTGGTTGGACAATCTTGTGTCAATAAACATAGAGATTATCATGAACACAACAGGATTTCCAACTCGGGGCATGGATATCGCACAGTTTCTGGATGAAACAACCAGGGAGAAAGCGCTAGCAGAAGACATGAATAAAAAGTATGGCACTGACAAGGGAACAAGAGGGATCATTATCAAAAGGATCAATGATGCCACAACACAACTGGGCGTGAATATCTTAGCCTGCAAACTGCTAAGAAAATGCCGCAGGGAGGAATTCCCAGCTGGAGTCCTTGCAGTTGTAGACAGTGAGAAGAAGGTACCTTAATGAGCTGGGCACCATATCTCTTGAACCTATTCCTGGATGACTGCAAGGATGCATAGGATCTAGGAACAGAGTTCCACTATTCATGGTCGATCACACTAATAACATTCATGGGATGGAGAGAGCCAAGGTACGTAGTTTTTGGCACTAGACCCAAACCAAATCAAGGGGAAAGATATTTGTTGCTCAGATCCAGGCCAGAGATCAGGAGGAAAAAGGCGACCGGGTTTATATTTGAAGGATACCTATGTGACCTACAAGAAGCCATCTCCAAGATGTGGAGAATAACACCAAAATCTGTCATGCAATATTTGGACATCGCCAACTTCCAAGCCACAGGAAATAAAATGTGGATATAGGCAAGGAAGGATACAGATAAACTATGGCTACAAATGCGCTACTGTATCACAGAGGGTGACATCGACATGGTCATCAACGAATGGGACGATGAGTGGAAGACACCCTTCCTTACCCAAAAAATACCGGAAAGAATAACATAAGAAGAGGTAGGGCATGGAGAGACTCTTCCAAAGGAAAATCAAGTGCCCAATAGATGAAGAACGAGCTAGGGAAAGAAAACAAAGACAGATGAAGGGACAACGAAGACAGGGTCCCAAAATGGAAAGAAAGATCAGACATAACCGACTAAGGAGAAACAAAAACATGTTGAACCGACGCAAGAGGCTGCACTAAATCACAACGCACAGGAACCGGGGGGAAACAAGAGGCCAGCCATGCATAAATGAGGCACACGTAAGAAATTAAAGGCACAAAGAACACTGCCAAAGTATACGATCATGGATGATGATGGGGAAAATATATCCTGAATGGTCCAAGATTTTCTATCCGAGGACTTTGACCATGCTACACACCACAGGGATAGGATTGAAGAGAAATTGGGAGACATGCGTAAACTCCTCAATAAAATTGGGGAAGGGTAGCCAACAAGCAACAGGGGATTCAAACCATTAGCACTCCAGACAGAAGGAAGAGTGCAAGAAGAGGAACATGAATTTTTCCAGGCAATACTGTAGCCGCACGTAACATTCCATATCAACCCAAGTATGTTGCGCATGGATGAAATTGTGGGGCAGACACCCTTGAAGGACTTAATCCAAATTCAACTTGTGTTGATAAGGATATCATTAGGGGCACTACACAGGTTGCAGGTTAGTGTAAACCATGAGGTATATTCCTGCGCATGAAAACACTTAACCGAATTGAATCATGCAAAAAAGAATCAAAAGGCGTTGGATATAGTCTATGAGAAGGCTAAATATGAGACCCAAGAGGAAAGGGAGCACATAAAAGGATTGGAGCAGAAAGTGGCAATAACTTACGAGAATATTCCACAAGTCGCACAGGGAGTGTTGGACACACCTACCACACTTAGAGGAGGGGGGTGAATGAGTGTGGGGATCTTTTTCCCAAAACTTCCCTCTTACACAAAAACTCAGTTAACATTCAACATTTGCTCATTACTCATTGTTTTCATTTATAATCAATTAGATGTGAATACATATCAGCAACATATCATCAAAAAATCATCTCCACAAGGAACATAAAGAACACAAGATGTATGCACAATTTGTTTTTTATTATGGACTTCAATCTGGGGGTTTTACAGCAACAACTGAATAGAGTACAACTATACAAGAGCACCAGCTCTATATGCAAGACTCAACTTACATTCTCAACACTAATTGAGATGAGGCAACACTCCTCAACAGATATCAATCTGTCAACATAAACAAGTGCATCAACCATGTGCCAACCTATGCCAAACAACCTGTAATCAACCTGTACCATAAACAAGTGCATCGACCATGCACCAACCTATACCAAATAACCTGTAATCAACCTGTACCATAAAAAAGTGCATCTAACCATGTACCGAGTATGTACCAATCATGTGTCAACTACTCATCAACTATGACTCATCAATATGTACCAACATCATCAACTATACACCTCATGTATGTGTCAACTCATCAACTACTTGTCTCAACCATGTACTCAACATGTACCTCAACCAAAAGCCCTCATCAATTTCATCATCCAAATATGATTTGTAGCTCTGCAATAGACCTGGTGTATATGATCACATTCCTGCAAACCTTCCTTAACTTTAACAACAAGAGACTATCATTTTCATCAAACTTTTCTTTAGTCTCACATGCCTAGTCTTGGATTGGTCAACAACCCTAACTTGAAGTAATCATAACTTTGTACTTGTAATGTATAAATATCTAAAACTAATAGAAAATTTTCTTCAGTGTGTTTTATGAAATTAATCCAAGTGTCAATACTTGGAACCTCTCAGAAAAGGAGTTATAGAAAAAATGGCATACCTTGCTGAATTTTGGCTTATTCTAGAGAGCGACCTTGTAGAGCGTGCCCCGAACGGAATATTTGTTTAACTGATCTGAAGTTGTTACAAAACATACTATAGACTGTACCCTAACCCACAAATTTGATTTCAATGAATTTGGATATTTTATGAAGACGTTATGGCGTTTTTACCCGAAACACTTGTTTTTGACTAGTTTCAGGACTAGCCACAAACCCTATTTTCCACGGAGTGTAACGCCAAAAATACAACGAACCAAAAACTGAATTTTGTACCACATATACTTGGATATATTTTGTAAATGGAATAGAAATTTCACGGTCTGAATCATTATAGAAAAATTGTTATAGCGAAAATGGTGAGATGAACTATAAATAACATACCTTAGAAAGCACCATCAAAAGAATTTATCCTTTCTTGCATTTCAACCTTCTTTTCTTCAATTTTCCTCAGAATTTCAGCTTATATATCCTTGGTTACATCAGACACATATAGATATTCAATATGCTCAAGTGTTATTAAAATGAGAGAGCCTTGCCTCTTATTTATACTCTCCAAGTAGCTTCCTTAAAAACATCTTCTAGGTCACTTGGCCCCACTTTCCTTATTTTAGGGTTAACCCACTTCTAATTTCTCCATTAAATTTATTCTTTAAATAATTTATTTATTTTTCAGTTTGAATTATAGTACACTCATCACTTCACTTTATTATTTACCTTTTAAAATCCCTTAAACCACTTTGACTACTTTGACCTTTTGTGGCTTCTAGATGACATGTGAGGGTCCTCCAACTTCATAAGGCCATAACTCTCAAAATGTGAGGGGTTATGTGGCATTTCACATACCACTAAAAATGGCATGACATGTACTATCCATATAGAATAGTATTGTCTAAAAATATATCATAACTCATACCGTTACCCATCAAACAAACTTGGGTCCATTACCCAAACCTAGGGTCTCCAACTTCTCATGGCCATAATTCTCTAACCGTGAGGAGTTATGTGACTTTCTACATACCACCAAAAATACCATGACAAGCACTATACATATAGGATAGTTTCCCTGAAAAATTCAATGTCCTTCATCTCATTATCCCACAATTAAGCATGGGTTCTCTTACTCCGCAAAACATTTTCCCGTGAGGGATTTCACCATAAGGAGACCACTTTGGAGTTCATCCCTTTGTGAACCTTATCAATCATGATAAGAAAATAATGAGAGAAAGGGTCCTCCAACTATTCTTCTAGGATAAATCAATCCGCAAACCATCTTCCCATGAGGGCTTTCACCATAAGGGGACCACTTTGGAGTTCATCCATTTGTTCATCTTATCAATCGTGATAAGACAATAATGAATCATCTATACATTTTTCCAACAATGCATCATATACCAATGAAACCACATCGATCCATATTCATCATGTATCAATGACAACTCATTGATCCATCTTCATCATATCAATGAAAATTCATTGATCCATCTTCATCTATGCATTCTCATCAAGGACAATACATATTATATTACATCAATCATCAATAAATCAATCCTTTGACATCAATCAATCACTTGACATCAATCAATGAAATCAATCAAACAAACCATTGGCATCAATGAAAACATGATCCAACAATCTCCCCCTTTGGCATTGATGGCAATACCAACATTGATGTCAACACCAATTACCAATTATTGATGTAAACATGTAGATAAGGCATGCTCTACATCAATAGTCAATGTGACTATCTCTCCCCATCAATAAACATCAATCACATTAATCACATCAATGTGATTAACTCTCCCCCTTTGACATCAATGGAAAAGGGCCATTGATACGGATTTTATGAGCATAACGAAATGAATACAGATTATTAATAGGTGCTTAACACAAAATAACAAAGATACAGTAAAATTGGTTTTCTATTCAATAACGAAATAAGATGAAACTGTAAAATGCAGCGGAAACAAGCTTACTGGAATGGTGGCGGCTTATCTCTGAGAAGAGATGTGACAACAGTGCGCATTTGCAAGAAGAAGGTTACAATGAGTCTCTGAAGGCCTTTTTACAATAAGAAATAATTCCAAAAACCGTATACATCCAAAAACCTAACCCTAGGAGATGAAGCGCCAAAAGTCATGTGGGCTCCGTTTGGGTAAGTTAGTACATCAACTTCCCAGGGTCGTAACTTTTGCATATGACCTCCGTTTTAGGCGTGTGATAGCCCATTGGAAAGGTATCATCGAGGAGATTCATTTTGGGGGCTCAATCATGCCTTTGGATATCATTGAGGATATCTATCCCAAAAAATCTTCATTTAGGCCCTCAAAATGGTCCTGAAAGTTAAAATTGCTAAAAATAGTAAATTGCCATAATTGTCAGAAAACTGTTTTGAGCCAGTTGGAAAAGGTGGGTGGCCACCGATATCCATATGGATCAATCCTCCCTCCTTAGGAAGCAATGGTATCCATTTCGTTGAGGTCCCCCATCAAATGAGGAAATTTCTGCTGAATTTGGCCCCGGGTGAGCCACTTGCCTTGGTGCAGGAGTTGCCCTGCTTTGACAACTCGATAAAGCTGGATCCTTTGTTGTTGAGTGCCCTTGATCTGTGTATCCACAATATGATCATTGGATGCATGTTGTAGGCAGTTGGGGTTGAGCTCTGTTGGTGTCAGTTGTTATGTTACTTCTGAGGTGTCTAATAATGGTGGGAAATAAGGGCGAAGAAGATCCACGTTGAACAATGGGTGCAGACCAAGGAAAGGAGGAATTTTGAGCTCAAAAGAATTATCCCCCACAGCCTTGGTGATAGTGTACGACCCATAACGGAGTGGGTGAAGCTTTCGATGGGGTCCTATAAGGTGTTCTTTCTGCAAGTGCAACCAAACTTTGTTGTCCACCTGAAACTTATGCGGCACCTGATGTTGATCATGGCGTTGTTTGTACTTGTCATTGGACTTCTGTAGGATATCCTGAACCTGTTGGTGGATGTGATGGATCCACTCAATGAACTGGGTGGCTTTTTCAACTTTAGTTGGAGTAGGATATGAGTCGGTCGAGGTGACCACAAGGGGAAGTGAAACATCTATGGGTCCCAATGGTTGGAATCCCAACCCCACTTGAAAGGGGTTGTGGCCGGTTGAGCTATGCAAGGCTCGGTTGTAGCTATGATGGAAATAGGGAAGGCTCTCATCCCATGTGCGAGGGTGATTTGAATTATACATGCGAAGGATATGCACAATCATTCAATTTACAACCTCGGTTTGGCCATTTGTTTGGGGGTGGAAGGATGTGGATTTCGTGAGCTTGGTGTCCAGCAGTGACCAAAGGCTCGACCAGAATGTGCTGATAAATCAACTATCCCGATCTGAGACAATGGTTTGCGGGATTCCAAAATGTACCCAGACTTGTTCAAAGAAGAGATTGGAAGTGGCCTCTGTTGTGATGCTCTTCTTGCAGGAAACCAAAATCGCCATCTTAGAAAAGAAATCAACAACCACAAAAACATAGTCATTTCTCCGCTTGGTGGATGGGAGGCCCGACATGTAGTCCATTGAGATGGATTCCCATGGACTATCAGGAGTAGGAAGAGGGGTGTACAGACCCTGTTTCTTAGTGGTCGGTTTGGCAATAGCGTAGGTAGTGCAGGACCTGATATACTTGCTGACCTCCTGTCGAAGTTTCGGCAAGTAGAAATGTTTCTGTAGCATTGCCACTGTCTTTTCAATGCGGAAGTGTCCTGCCACCCAACTGTAGTGGGCTTCCTAGATCATCTTCTCTCGCTCACTTGATGGAACACAAATATGGCCCAGACGACACAACAACCCATCTTGAATATGGAAATTATTGACAACTACGTTTGCACCCAACATTTGGTAGGTGGTGGCGAAGTCAGGGTCTTTCTCATAGAGTTAGGTCCATCCAGATGTCTCATGGCTGCAAGAGTCTAGCACCGTGGTGAGTGCCACGACTGGAAGTCTACTGAGGCAATCAACGACGCGATTGGTGCTTCCTGTTTTATACTTGATGTTGAGGTGGAATTGCAGCAAGTATGTGGACCACTTTTGATGGCGGTCATTATGAAATTTTTCCTGTGTCTGCATGAATTGCAGTGGCTTATGATCAGTGTGGATGATTGTCTCCTTCCCAAGAATGTAATGTCTCCACTGGCGGCATGCTTGCACAATGGAGTAAATTTCTTTGTCATAAGTAGGGTACTTACGGACAATATCTGACAGTGTCTCACTATGATAGGCCATAGGGTGGTTGTGCTGAGTGAGAATGATGCCCACAACATAGTATGAAGCATCTGTCTTGATCTCAAAAGGATGTTGCAGGTATGGTAGTGAAATTACTGGGGTTGAGCACAAGCGTTGCTTCAAATCATCGAACACTTGTTGTTGGGACTGACCCCATGAAAATTTTTCCTTACCACCACCCCTGTTTATTTGGCTGAGGGCCCATGCAATATGGGAGAAAGCCAACACGAACCTGTGGTAGAAATTGGCAAGGTCCAAGAAGCTTCGAAGCTCAGTGAGTGTTGTTGGGGCTGGCCAGTCACGGATGACATGGATCTTGGATGGATCCACATGTACGCCATGCTAATCAATGATGTAGCCCAAGTAATGGACCCTGTCCATGCTGAAGGATCATTTTTCCAAGTTGGTTTATAGCTTGTGTTGCCGCAGGGTGTGCAGAACCTGTTGAATATGCTGCAAGTGTTCGGCCCAAGTCTTGTTGTAAATTAGAATGTCATCCATATACACCACTACAAAAGTATTGGTGAATGGTCATAGGATATCATCCATAATCCTCATGAAAGTGGTTGGAGCATTTGTCAAACCAAAGGGCATGACCAACCATTCAAAAAGGGTTTCCTTTGACTTGAAGGAAGTCTTCCATACATCTGTTTGTTCTATTGGGACCTGGTGGTAGCCAGACTTCATATCAATCTTACTGAATTATTTATCCCCCGTGAGTTGATCAAGGAGGTCATTGATTCGGGGAATTGGGTATCGGTTTCTTATTGTGATTTTATTCAGAGTCCGGTAATCAATACAGAGTCGCCAAGTCCCATCTTTCTTCTATACCAGCACAATCGGGCTCCTACAAGGTGATGAGTTGGGGCGGATGTGCCCCTTGTGGAGCAGTTCTTGGATCTGTCGCGTGATCTCCTCATTCTCTAACAAAGAGAAATGATATACTGGCCCATTGGGTAGTGATGCACCGAGGGTCAGATAGATGGGGTGCTTGACCTAGCAGTGTAGAGGTACCCCTGTAGGTTAGGAGAAGATATCTGATTATTCTTCCATGACCTTATCTACTTTCTTCTACTATGTGGAGAGGTCAGTCATAGAGACCCTAGATGTGGCTGTGATCTTTCGCTTATTCTGAGAGCGAATTACGAAGAAGACAAACTTCCCCATCTGAGAGATGAACTTCCTGCATTGCTTAGTAGAGATCAAGGAAATAGCACTAGGTGGGACTGCCTCGGGTATCCTGTATAATTTCTTGTTCAAAGTAATAATAACACTATGAGGCCTAGCCTCATATACAACATGACGTTTCCATAAATAAGGTTGGCCCAAAAGAACATCACAAACTTCGAGAGGAGAAACATCACACAATACCTCATCTTTGAAGGGCTTGATGTCGTAAGACAATCGACACTATTGGTTGATGTGGAGATTACTCCAATGGCGGAGCCATCCAATGGTGTATGGTTGTGGGTGTGACGTTGTTGGCAGGGCCAGCCGCTTGATGACCTCTACTGAGATGAGGTTCTTCTGGCTATCGCTATCAATGGTGGCAGCTTATCTCTGAGAAGAGATGTGACGACGATGCGCATTCACAAAAAGAAGGTTACAATGAGGCTTTGAAGGAATTTTTACAATAAGAAAGAATTCCAAAAACCCTAGACATCCAAAAACCTAACCCTAGGATATGAAGCGCCAAAAGTCATGTGGGCCCCGTTTGGGTAAGTTAGTACATCAACTTCCCGAGGTCGTAACTTTTGCATATGATCTTCGTTTTAGGCATGTGATAGCCCGTTGGAAAGGTATCATCAAGGAGATTCATTTTGGGGGCTCAATATGCCTTTGGATATCATTTAGGAGCTCAATATTGAAAAACCTTCATTTAGGCCCTCAAAATGGCCCCGGAAGTTAAAGCTGCTAAAAATAGTAAATTGACAAAATTGTCAGAAAATTGTTTTGAGCCAGTTGGAAAAGGTGGGTGGCCACCGATATCCATATGGATCATCCATTATCCTCTTGGGGCTGCTCCCCCTACTTGCATTCTCCTTGGGGTTGCTCCCCCTACTTGCATTCTCCTTGGGGTTGCTCCCCCTATTTGAATGCCTTTGATCTTCCTCTGAATAATATCTCCCCTTTTGAACAAGGGATATGACTCTGATGTAATGTTGAATATACATCAAACATACTCCCCCTATGACCATCACTCCTCCTCGAATTATGTCTCTGTTCTCTTTCTTCAAATATAGGGCTCTTTTCTAGGTATGCATCTGATAAATATCTCCTCCTAGAATCATGGGAAGAAGAATGACTCCCCCTATGGGTATGTCTCCCCTATCTGTTTTGCAAGATGAACATTGTGCTACCATATAATGATCCTTGGACCTGTTCATGCATCAAACTCATGCCATACCAAGCATCATGAAGAAAAAGATATGTCAACAATGAAATAAAGAATCATGAGCAAAATATCAACCAAGTACATCCTGCACAAAATGTGTGCTCATCATGCACAACACCTATGTACATCAACATCATGTAATGTGCCAAAAGATATCATCCATGGAATGTATCAATCATATGCCTTTATCAACATGCCAACATGTGCATCCACCAATATGCCAACCATGTGCATCTACCAATATGCCAACCATGTGCATCTACCAACATGCCAAACAATATATCATATCACTCATGATATGTCTCCATCATGAACCAAGTGCCACAATGAGGTATCTCAAACAGATGCCAATTGTTGTGCTAATCAAGTAGTACCAATGGTGTAGTAGCAGCAAGCTTATGCCATCTATGAGTGTACCAAACATATACATTACCATGCACCAATACCACAAAATGATTAATCCCATATATGTATGCCAAATCCTCCATAAAACATGTGCCAACCAAACTGCTAGTAGGTGCCTCTTCCAATGTACTAGAAAAGTACCAATCATGCATCAACTATATATCAACAATGATGTACAACATGATCACCTCATCAACTCACCAACCATATGTACCAATATGTAGCCCAATCCACATGAAAA
>ML816203.1:0-10551 GCA_009831015.1 Picea engelmannii | reverse complement strand
AAGGCATCGAGTAGCGTAGGGTGCGTTTGAATTTTGGAAGTTTGTGTTTTGTTTTGAATTTTGGTCGATATTCACTCTAAAGGCTTATCCCATTTCATTAACGGTTAATTTGACTTGTTTTAAATACAGGTTTCTCATTTTCAGTGCTAATTTCATTATTAATATGATAATTTTCATTTATAATCTAGGATATAAATATATATTATCTTAAATGATGCAAATTAAGGTCAATGAAGCTTTTGGTCAAGAGTATGCTTAATTTTGGATATTTTATGTTAATTCATTAGATGCAAATTAAAATGGCAGATTCTTCCTTTCTAGAGACGGGCAAGTCCTTGAATGGCTTCTTCGCTAATATTTAATTAACCCTCTCACGGCATCTCTCGACATGGTCTTATCGAGGAATGAGATAGTCCGTGTTATTATAGTTTTTAATAGAATTATAATATTTGTCAACTTCCAAAGTTGAAACGTTCAACTTTCCATTTTTACACATTATTACAATTGTTTAATAGAATTATAATATTTATCAATTTAGAACGTTCGAATTGAATATAAAATATAAAATTTTACCCAGGGTTCTCATTATAATATTTATTAATTTAGTTAATTTTCAATTATAAAACGAAAGAATGTCAAATTTATGTACTGGATTATATAAAGAAATGTGAGATTGTCCAACTATTTTATGTGTCTGAATGTGATTATATCAATCTGTATGAAATCACTATTTTTTATTATTTAAAATTTATTTTTAAATATAAAAATAAATTTAATATACTAAAAAAATCTTGAAACACTAAAATTACATAAAAATAATAACTCAAATATGTAGATCTAACAATTTATTATAGATTTCGAACCAATATTCCAAAAAATAAAAAATAAAAACAAATAAAATAAAACGTACATATTTGTTTTGTAAGACACTCGCAATCTTCTCATTGCCATGACGGCTCGGGAATCTATTATCGGAGAAGTTCCATTGCCAAATATATTGAATGGGGTGGTATGAACATGGCCACGGATATTTTTCGCCGCAATGTGTTGTGACATCATGTCATCCATTTTTCTTGAAACTTGGCCGCCCAGAGTTTCCAATCAAATTTGGTAATTGTTTGGCGGTGTTTTGATCTCATGTAAAGAAGGTAAGGAAAGGACGTGACTAAAGTGTCTTTCTAATTGCATGTATCTTTGGTTTGGCATAAATACGTCGTAGTTAGTAATTTAGTCTCAGATTTTATCCTATTTTAACTTTGAAGTTTGCCTGTGCGCACGTTCCATGTTTATTTCCAAATCCCCACGTCTTAATGTCTTGTCAAACCATACAAAGAGAGAGTCAATGAAGACGGATGACGGCTGTGATGACAAGTTGAAACTGGAATTTTTATTTTACTTTTTATTATTCAAAACACATAGGCGAAAGTGCCACGAAAGTATGGGCTGGCATGATGCAATGCACTTATCAGAAATGGAAAAGATTGCTTTATATTCCCCATTCACTTCTCAAATGGAAAACGAAAAAGGTTGCTGTATTTTCCTCACTCACTTCACTATCGAATTGAAATGGAAATCAATCAATCTGAATGTGAAGGTTACACCGGGATGGAGATTACAGCAGGGGAGGGCTTGAACATCAATAAGTTGGAGCTGATTCGCCACCACTTGCTGGAAGTGGAGGACGAAATGGATATTATAGATGTACATCATGCAGGAGGAAATGACCCATCCTCCTCATCATCTTCACTATCATTCTCCCCCACAGTCACCTGGGATTATATCCACGCCACCGCTACGGCCACCGCCACCGCCAGTGGCTCATGCCAAAATAGCGGCAGCAGATCAACATCAGAACACAACGAGAATGAATTTACACAACAACACTCTTCTTCTTCTGTATCCACAGTTACAAGAAGAGAAAAGGCGGTAAATGTAAAGGTAAAGCAACAGCCACGGGAGGAGGAGAATGGAGAGATGCGCAAGGGCAGGCACTACAGAGGAGTGAGGAAGCGGGCATGGGGTAAATTCGCAGCTGAAATCCGGGACCCCGCCAAGAAGGGGGCCAGGGTTTGGCTCGGTACTTTCATCACCGCCGAAGAGGCCGCTCTAGCACATGACCGCGCCGCCTTCAGAATCCGTGGAGCCAGGGCCCTCCTTAACTTCCCCCTCGCTTTCGCTTCCAATTCAGAGAACGGATCGTCTGTGGGTCACACGGAGCACAAAAGAAAGAGAGGGAGAGAAGAAATGGCCGAGGTGTGTCGGAAGAGCTGCGTTGGTGGGAGCCGAAGCTGAAGCTCTTTCATTATGATTTGATCATTTTATTATTATGATTATGAAACTGTCTGCTTGAGATTGAATTTGTAATATTCCAACAATTTTGTGAAAATCTATCTTCATTATCGCCTTAGTGCACTTTGACAGATTGTAGCGAAATGAGAATGAGAGAGACTCCCAACGCAAATTGTAAAATATTTCATATTTCTTAATTTAATGAAAATTAAACCAATATATGGTAAAATATAATTAGACATTAACGAATATATTTCTGTTAAAAGTTATTTTTAGTATTCATTGTTAGCGTCGAGTTTTGCATTACTAATTCAAAACATGAGAGTATAGATTTTAATGTTTTAAGTAAAAATAACTCTCAAATATTAAAAACCTATATAATATTAATTAATATTAAAAATAACTCTCAAAGTGAAATTTCAACCCTAGATAATATCCCCAAGATACACACTATCCCATATTCTCCATCATTGTTGAGACCAGGAAAAAGTTATGTGGTATCAAGTATCAATATAGATTTAGCTCCATATATGAAACCAAGATATTGCACTTGGTTGCAGTTTTACCTCTTATTAAAAACAAAAGAATTTCATATCTCTATTTCATGACATATTTATTTATTTGTTTCTGAAGCTGGATAACTTAGTTGTCAATCGATAGTGAGAATAGCCATCACTCACTACTATCTGTGAATGCAGGTTAACTCATCACAATTATTTTAGGAAAACCAAGCTACCTAAAAACCATTCAGCCTATTACAGACCTAACCCGGTGGGGACATCAAGTGAAACCCTATATAGGCTCCTGGTTGGGGAGTTGACCCCGAAACCTCATTTAAGTAAACAACAACACTCATCATTTTCACTCTTACTATATACCTTTAGGTTTTGAGTTATTAACCTATTTTCTTATATCTGAAAAAAAACAAACTCTTATATACAATTAAAAACAATTTTAAATCTTATTAAAAACAATTTCATAACATTTTATTATCAATAAAATTATATATATGAATAATCAAAAACCCTTATATTCACACGACCCATATCAAGAAACATAAATTATATATAAAGTTGGAACACGATGTCAACGATTTTCTCTCAAATTATCACCACAACCATTTGCACATATAATAAAGTTCATAGTTTACATAAATAAACTTCTCAACTTGCCACTAAATCAATGTTCATCAATCAAAAAATATTCAACATTAACAAATGGAAATTAATAATTATTATTTATTGAAAACAATAATTTTATATATATTGTCTTAGTTTACCTTCCTCAATGATGCATTCTCTCATGTAAATAACCATACTAAATAACAAGTTGGACATTATTAACTAAAACGATGGCAAGAGCATAAGTAGCTAGTATATGACACTAACGATGGGATGGAGAGGTATGAAAATTTTCGAGTGGATATTAAGAATATGGTAGATTCTTGGGTTAAGTAGATTTTTAGGAATTAAGCACTTTCTATTTTTTTTTTTGGGTTAAAGGGAGTTGTTGAAAGATTTGGTGATAATGATGGTGATTTGGGTTATAGTGTTATGTTTGAATTTGTTGTAGTTATTGAAGCAAAATAATCCATGATTTTGAAAGTGTAGTCATTGGTGTTTATGATGAAAGTGACATCGTTTTTATCAACTTTATCAACTTTGAGGATGATAATGTGAGGTTTGTTGTTGAGATGCTTAAGGGAATTTAATTAATCTTTTGAAATGTTAGGTTTAGGGTATTTGGTTAATCCTAAGATACAAGGACATTTTTGGTGAATTTTCTTTGGTTCATGAGTGGAAAGGAGACAAATGGAGATTAGATGTTACAAATAATGTATTAGTAAGGAATCCAATGAGGGGAAATATATAAATACAAGAAATTATCTAAGAGATTATAAACTTGGCAATATAAAGCTCTATAGAAGCTAGCTTAACCACCAATGGTAGTGACAATGACATCGAGACATGGGTAATATCAAGCTCTATGAAAGCTAGCTTAACTAATAATGGTGGTGACAATGGCATTGGGACATGGGTAGGGTTGGTATTGCAATTGTGTGTGATATTAGGATGGGGGAAATAGTGATGTGGTATGGGTAGTATTGTTATGGGTTTGGGTTTGCTCATGGGAAGATGGGGAGGAAGACTAGGTGAAATTTTTTTAGGATCGAGTGCAATTATTGGTGAGGCATTAAAAGTGGTTATGATTGGGAAGGTTGGGTGTCTTATTGTTTCTAGATGAAAAGGGAAGGCCATAGGTGGAAAGGTTTTGAGGTTTTCATGGAGGAGTTGTTTGTAGGATAATTTAAGGAAGATTGCTTAGTATTGATCGAGTGATGAGAAGTGTTTACTAGAGAATACGGGTTAAAAATCAATGAAAATAGTTGAACCTTGAGATTTGTGGTTGTCGCAAGAGAGAATAAATAATGTTGTTTGTAGTTCTTAGAATAGGCATTGGTTATGATCCTTTATTATGGAAGAGGGAAATGAAACTGAAAACAAGTATGGACAGTTGATTCTTGGTCTTGGGTTCCTTGGAAACCATCGTAGAGTGCAAATGATGAAATTTTTTGGTTGGGAACATTAAGAATGGGGACATGTGAGAATTTATCTAATGAAAGTGCTAATTATTTATACTCTTGACTATCCATCTTTCAACGACCCTTAGATTACAGTGTATTTGTGACTTTGTCTTCACATCACTCCATTTCCAAATATGGATATTCATTGGTACATGGGCATCCATGAGAAGTATAAGTAAGAGCATAGTTAATGAAAAGTGGAAGGAAACAAAATTAAGGAAACAAGAAAAAGAAGATGGATTAGTATAAGTGCAGCATGATGTTTATACATAGACAAAATAGGATGTTTTGCATAGTTTGGGAATGGAGGAAGATAATGCCTAATAGTTGAGGATGGATCATGTACATAATGTAATCATGGACCACAACAAAGGTGAGAGATCATGAGAGAAAGAGGAAGATGATTAGTTTAACACACTGCATGGAATAATGCAACGATGAATATGTAGATCAATGTAACAAAAGAGAACAATGCCATAGAGATCGAGATTTTAGGAATTGCATTAAATTAAGATCAATGGTTATGACAATCTGGAAGATGAAGAACCATTAGGCACTGGAATAATGAAGGAGTTAGATGAAGAGATCGAGAAGAAGCTAAGGATTCATTCAAGAGACTAAATAGTATGATAACTAGTAGAATTATGGTTATCCAATTAACCAATTTATAGCAAAGTCAAAATAGAGATGAAGTATTAAAGTGTTGGCCAATAGACAAATGCTTAATGCAAAGAGTTGAGTGATATTCATTGTAATATGTAAATATGTATTCTAACCATTATTACATTAGTAGACCATTTCCCCATGAGATTATGCATCTAGTTTTATGATTGAATGTTAATTCTTTGTAGCGAAAGAATTGTAGGTCATTGTGTGACACATGTGAGGTATGGGACACCATGTCCCCAACCTATTGGTGTTTTGTGATTCTTAGATCTGATTGTTATTTCCTTATGATTAATAAAAATATTCACTTTCATACAACAATTATCATAGAATAACTATACAATGAAAATATCAACTATAACAATGTAGAAAAATAACAAGATTTAGAAATATTAACCATGCATAGTAGACACCAGAACACAACACAAGAACACAAGAGTTTATACTGGGAAACCCAACCTTGGGAGAAAACCCAACAACCTTTCCATAGAAGAATTCAGTGAAAGATATTACCAGTTGTTACACGTCAAATTTCCACACTTGCATAATGTGTCACACGTGGCACAAACGTCACATTCTAAGTGTCGCATGTGGTGCAAACGTCACATCTTAAGTGTCTGATCCTGATTATTTTCAGTACGAAATGAGAGAGGAGATATAATAAATAAATGCATAGAGATATCATGGATATCCAATAATATAACAGAAACGTATTAGAGATGCAACCATAAACACAGATATACAGTAATACACGATTTCTATTAATGAAATAAATGTACAGAGATTGTAAAAATACAAAGTGAAAGACTCACTAGAGTGGTGACAACTTATCTCTGAGAAGAGATGTGACAGCTAATCGCATTCGCAAGAAGATGATTACAATGAGGCTCTGAAGGCCTCTTTACAATAAATGGGAATGTCAAAAAACCTAGACATCCAAAAACCTAACCCTAGGTGATGAAGCGCCAAAAGTCATGTGGGCCCCGTTTGGGTATGCCGTTACATCAACTTCCCGAGGTCATAACCTTTGCATACGATCTTCGTTTGACACATATGATACATCGTTAGAAAGATCTATCTGAGGACTACAAATTTTGATGGAAAACATCATGAAGCCTTTTGTTGACCGCATGATGCCCAAAAAATGTCGTTTAGGGCCTCAAAACAGTTCCGGAAGTTCAGGACCCGAGATACTGCCAAAACTAGTAAATTACCAAAATTGCCAGAAAACTGTTTTGAGCTAGTTGGAAAAGGTGGGTGGCCACCAATATCCACCTGGATCAATCCTCCCTCCTTAGGAAGCAATGGTATCCATTGCGTTGAGTGCCCAGGGGAGAGGGAAAATCATTTGTTGAATCTGCATCTTGATGAGCTGCTTTCCTTTTTGGAGAAGTTGCGTTGCTTAGCTTGTTGAAGGTTGTCACCAACCTATTGAGGTTGAGTCTGTTCAACAATTCGAGCTACATGAGAGGACTGTGTGCAAAAGGAATCTTTGCGCTTCGCTGCAACCTTGTCGACCTGCTTCCATTGGATAAAAGGTGCTTGGGGCGAGGTTGTAGTGGTTGCAGTGTCCTTTTGTTCCCCTTTTGAATAGATTGTAAAGAAGTTGAATTTTGCAGTATGAGATACTACCTTGTAGTAGTGTATAGGTGGAACAATAGTCAGAACTACCTCTGGTATTCTCTAGAGAAGATCCCCCAGAGAAACAATGACACTGCGAGGTCGAGACTCATAAACAACATGGTGTCTCCACATATATGGTTGTCCCAAGAGAACATCGCAGACATCCAATGAGGCAACATCACGTAATACCTCATCCTTGAAGGGTTGGATGCCGTATGATAATCGACACTGCTCGCTGACATGAAGATCTCATCCCTAGCGAAGCCACTTGATGTTGTATGGCTTAAGGTGTGGTGTTGTCGACAATACCAACTGTTTGACGACCTCTACTGAGATGAGGTTCGTCTGGCTTCCGCTATCAATGATAAAATATAGTGGGGTCCCCTTCAACCACATCTGTGACTGAAAAAGGCGCCCCCCCTCTTCAGGATCTGTTGGTTCTTTTGGTTGAATTGTTGTGGTCACGAAAATAACAGTGGGGTTTGCATTGATGATCTGTGTTTTACCAGTATTTTCAGAACCAGATTACGAATCAGGGTTTGGCTCCCTTTCTTTGATCTCGGCCACCAATAACTGTTTTGAGCGACATTCATCAGTGTTTTTCCAGGGGATTCTGTGGAAATCACACCATTTTCTGGTGTCCTTCATCGTCTTACTATGACCCTTATTTTGTTGTGGCTTAGACTAGTTTCTGGGAGACTGTTTGTTAGGGATGTCTTTGTCATACTTTGGTTGTTTCCGATTTGCAGACCCGAGCTCCTGTTTTTTCTGGTTCTTAAATTTCTGCTTGATTTTAATAGCATATCAATAAACAACAACGAGTAATGAGATGTCCAGAAAATCCATTTCAGTTTGGATGTATCTATGTAGAGCCCCACTGTATTTCAGAACCAAATGCCATTCAGATTCTTTGATACCTAGCTTGGTGCGCAAGGTATGGAAGGTATAGGTGAAATCTAGAACTTCTTGGCCCCTCTCTTGCTGCAATGTGGTCCATCTCATGTACTAGTCCTCATAGTTTCCAACAGGGTAATATTGTTCATTTACCGCATCCACAAAAGACTCCCAAGTGGGCTCGACCCCATATATTCTAGACTTTGTGGAACTTTTATCCTAGTAAGTTTCCCACAAATGTTTGACATGGGGGAGCTCTTTAAGGAGTGCAAAGGTGCTCTTTTCCCTGTCGAAAAAATTATGAACAGAGAAATAACCTTCTAACAAATTTAACCATTTGTTTAGGGCATCCGCATCTATCTGACCTTCATATACGAGAATATCGAAATTAATGTGTACCTTGAAAGGAGAGGTGATTCCAAAGTGGTTGTTTGATGAAGATGCACTTGTTGCTAATGGCAGGCGTTGAAGGATGTAGGAAAAATTCTCCATCATTTTGTCCCTCTGTCGCATGAGAGCTTTCTCAAGCAACTGATTGATAGGATCGTTTGGCCCGTCATTTTTCTATTCTTCTGTCATGGAGAGTTTCTTGGGCATGCGAGAGATATTGTATTCAAAAGAGACAAGATCGATACAAAATTGCTATACTCGGAACTCGTCAGGGACATGCACTGAAAAATGATGAAGAGAAACCTGCTCTGATACCACTAATCCAGATTATTTTTGTCACGAAATGAGAGCGGAGATATAATAAATAAATGCACGGAGATATCGTGGATATCCAATAATATAACATAAACATATAAGATATGCAACCATAAACACAGAGATAGATTAATACACAATTTCTATTAATGAAATAAATGTACATAGACTGTAAAAATACAGAGTGAAAGACTCGCTAGAATGGTGGTAGCTTATCTGAGAAGAGATGTGATGGCTACTCGTATTCGCAAGAAGATGATTACAATGAGGCTCTGAAGGCCTTATTACAATAAACATGAATATAAAAAACCCTAGACATCCAAAAACCTAACCATAGAAGATGAAGCGCCAAAAGTCATGTCGGCCCCATTTGGGTAAGTCAGTACATCAACTTCTCAGGGTCGTACCTTTTGCATACGATCTTCGTTTGACGCATACGATACATCATTAGAAACATCTATCCGAGGACCACAATTGTTGATAGTTTTTATAATAACACTATTCACCGATCGATTGATGCCCAAAAATAGTCGTTTAGGGCCTCAAAACAACTTCGAAAGTTTAGGACCTGAAAAATTGTCAAAAATAGTAAATTACAAAAACTGCCAGAAAATTGTTTTGAGCCAGTTGGAAAAGATGGGTAGCCACCGATATCCACCTGGATAAATCCTCCCTCCTTAGGAAGAAATGGTCTCCATTGCGTTGAGTGCCTGAGGGAAAGGGAAACACATTTGTTGAATCTACATCTTGATGTGCTGCTTTCCTTGTTGGAGAAGTTGCGTTGCTTAGCTTGTTGAAGGTTGTCACCGACCTGTTGAGGATGGGTTTGTTCACCAAGTCAAGCTACATGAGAGGACTGTGTGTAGAAGGAATCTTTGCACTTTTCTACAACCTTTTCAACCTGCTTCTATTGGATAGAAGGTTCTTGGGGCGAGGCTATAATGGTTGCAGTGTCCTTATGTTCCCCTTTTGAACATATTGTGAAGAATCTTAATTTTTCAGTATGAGATACTACCTTGCGACACTGTTTAGGTGGAACAATAGTCGAAACTACCTCTAGTATTCTGTTGATATGAACCCAGAGTAACAATGACACTACGGGGTCGAGACTCATAAACAACATGGCATCTCCACATATATGGCTGGCCCAAGAGAGCATGACAAACATCCAATGGGGAAACATCACATAATACCTCATCCTTGAAGGGTTGGATGTTGTATGACAATTGACATTGTTGGATGACATAAAGATCTTGTCCCTAACGAAGCCACTCAATGTTGTATGGCTGTAGGTGTGGTGTTGTCGACAATCCCAACTATTTGACAATCTTTGTTGAGATGAGGTTCTTTTGGCTTCCGCTATCAACAATAAAATGCAGCGGGGTCCCCTTCACCCACATATGTGAATGAAAAAAATGCTTCCCCTCTTCAGGATCTGTTGGTTCTTCTGGTTGAATTGTTGTGGCTGTGACAATAGCAATGGCATCTGCATTGATGATCTATCTTTTACCAGTATTTTCAGAATTAGATTCAGAATCAGGGTTCGGATCCTTGTCTTTGATCTTGGCCACCAATGACTTCTTTGAGTGACATTCATCAGTGTTGTGCCAGGGGATTCTATGGAAATCGCACCATGTTTTGGTCTCCTTCTTCGTGTTCCCATGACCCTTATTTTCATGTGGCTTAGACTGGTTTTTGAAAGACTATTTACTAGGATCGTCTTTGTCATACTTTGGTTGTTGCGGATTTGCAGACACGAGCTCCCGTTTATTCTGGTGCTTAAATTTATG
>ML816202.1:264475-295127 GCA_009831015.1 Picea engelmannii | reverse complement strand
GTGTGTGTGTGTGTGATTATTCTGATAATTATTCTCATAAGATGTGAAACTGTGAATGATTTCATTATAAGAATGATTGTATGGTGTTTTGATCAGTACAAGTAGTTGTATATTTATATGGAAAGACTACGTATGATTTATGTCTTCATGAATTCGTTATTTGTGTGCGTACTGATCAAATTCAGACTTCATGTCTGGTTCTCAGGACGATGACATCCTTACATACCTCAGGTAGTACCTTGAGTAAATCTCCCCATAGAAATACCTTCCTTGAAAAGCCCATCAAGAAGCGAGAAGGCGGTTGTGAAGGCATAAGGCCTTAGTAACCCTGCATAAGGAGGAACGATCCTCCTGAAAACCGAGATGACAGCATAAGGATGAAGTAACGAATCGACGGATGAGATCCCGTCGGGAGATCTGTGGTCACTCACGACCGTCAGATCGGAGGAAGGAGATGGAAAGTTAGGTGTCTTAACCTTATAAGTATTAATTGACGGACGAGATTTCGTCGGGGAATCTGCAGTCACCCACGACCGTTAGATTAGTAGGAGAGAGTAGGGCGTTAAAATTCCTTACCCCTTTGTTTTCGGTGTCTTCGCGGGAAGTGAGGAATTTGGGATCATAGATTTCCAAGGTCCATGAGATTATCTGGACCGTGGATCTTTTCCACGTCCAAGGAATCATGGAAGAAGGCATGGGTAAGAACCGATCTGGGTCGTCAGATCTCGGTTGGAAAAACCCGACAACCATTGGATCTATCCAGTGTTACCCGAGGGTTAAAAACCCCCGTGAATTGGGAATTGTGGGATCGGGATTCCTGTTGACAAGAGTTCGGGACTTTCCATTGTGGAAACCCCGGAGTAGATCTGAGTCATCCGATTAACGAAGGCCACGTGTCGTAAGATCTCCCATTACGGGAAATCGGGGATCGCGGAATCGGGATTCCTGTTGACAAGGGATCGAGACTCTCCAAGGTGGAAACCCCAGAGCAGTTGTGGGTCGTCCGATTTAAGGAGGTGACGTGTCGAGAGATTACCCGTTTCGGGAAATCGGGAATCGAGGATTCAGGAGTCCTGTTGACAATAGGTCGAGCTCTCGCCTTGATAAATCCCGACGGAAGAGAGGTTGTGGTCATATGGGAAGAGGTCATATCGACCAATGCTTAACCCAAGGGGCTAATCACCGATTGAGGTTCGTTCAACACTTCGGCATTTCGGCATTCGGAATACCGAAGGGACATGTTTCCCCATGCTCTCAAACCCCGAAGTCCAGACTTATAAACCTTGATATGTTAGCATGTGGTCAGGCTCTAATGAATGGTCAGGATCCTCTCGGAGAATCCTGGGTCTGGGATGACCGTCCGATGTGAGGTAGAGATGTCAGCTTTACGCTGGGGCGCGAATGCGCATAAAGGTAAGTAGCGAGCAGATATGGATGGCCAGAGTCCACCCATTCAGATAATAAATTTCATATATTTTTTTAACCAAACAATTCAAACTTTGGGAGCTAGCTTGCATTCTAGTAAAAGCATATGTAAATAAAAAATTCTGAATAACATTCTAGCTTGGGTATGCGTTAATTTTGAATAACATCTTACAATAAATTTCATATATTTTTTTAACCAAACAATTCAAACTTTGGGAGCTAGCTTACATTCTAGTAACCATGGCAGATGTAATCAAATTGAAACTATGGGGGATTGGAGGTGATATGTGTTTCCCATTTATGGAATCCTAATTAAACTTCATGAAGAGCATTCCCCCATCCATGGAACTATTTTCCGGATGGGGTCCACCAAATTCCAGGTGGATGAAATGCTTTTGATTTAAAATAATATTCACGGATACTCTTTGTGTTGAACACGAAGGAGGTGAATTGGAACCATTCTTCTTACACTACTTTTCCACCCACAGAAGGATGTCAACCGGTGGAGATAGCCATCCCTTGGATGCTGCCAAGTATCATTTTAAGTAGCGTTCAGTTGGCACCTGTCATTGATCCTTCAGCCAACAAGTGTTGATATTAGTATAGAAAGGATGATCGTGGAAGACCCTCGATAAATTGAGAACTGTGATGGTAGTCCCAATAACATCCAAAGGAAGATGATGCTAGGAAAGTTAGAACTGGAATGTATATCACCCTCTAAATGATATTTCAACTCTATTTAGGTAGCTCTAATTGCTGCCAGAATTATAGAAGAGTACTGATGAAGACCTCAGGATTACTCGAGCAATATGTGAGACCTAAAATAATATCTGTGAAGTATATGACGATCAAAGAATGGGTTAAGATGAATAATAGATAGACACTACATGCGTAATTCAGGTATTATAAGATTTTTGTGGTGATAATTCTTTGAGGAAACATTTTGGCGGTGTTCGATCAGATGATAACAACTCCTACAATTTTAGGTTTGCAGTCAAATCCCGATACAGGCAGCCTGGAATATGCTCTCCATTGGGCTCTGAACAGTATGTACAAGAGATGAAGGTATGGGATCATACCTTTATCTATACGAGCCTAGGTATAGATTGCATAAGCTACGAGCCTAGGTACATATTATTTTCATTGCAGTTTCTTTCATATTTGTTTCCTATATGTGCTCAGTTCGTGACTATCAATAGATTATTTTAATTGCAATTATGTAGTTTAAATTTAAGTGATAAATTCAAAGAATTTTGTACTCAGTTCGTGACTATCAATAGATTATTTTCATTCCAGTTCTGTAGTTTAAATTTAAGTGAGAAATTCAAAGAATTTCATGTTGAACCATGTTGAATTTGGCATGGTATTCTCTTTATTTTTCTTACCCAGACCGTCCACTACCACTTTGAACCATAGTACTAAATTTAATAAAATACTCGAGGGTTCACACTGTGTTCACACTATTGGTTGGTTCACTTGCAATCTTTTAAGGGACTATTCCGTCGGCGGCTTATTGAACCCTGCCATATCTCAAAAAATCGTTGTTAAACTATAGCTTTGTCAGCAATTCAAACACTTTATCTTGCACAGAACAGATAAAGTGGGAGGAGTTACCTCCAACATTCCCCTTTGCAGAATTACTACATTGAAGTTGCTATCCACAGTGCCATAAATTGACCATATTGACATAGTAACTATAAATTGGAAATAAAATTTCTTTCATTCATACAATTTCATGTGAAATTTAAAATTTCTTTCATTCATACAATTTCATGCAAAATTGTTTTGGGCATTGAATTATTTGAATGAAAGAAATTTTCACATGAAATTGTTCGTCGAAATGTTCTTCTTATTGTGCTCAAATGTATATATAACACTTAGATGCATGTCACTGCCTCTAGTCTCAAAAATAAAATTACTCTCTTCTTTCAAGAAAATATATATATAAACTGTGTACATAAATCCCACACTATGTAAAAAAAATCTAACGAGTCTATACATAGATAGTATATACATATATAGATATAGATAGTGTGTAAAGAAATCCGACGATGTTTCTATATATAGTGTGTGTAAAGAAATCCGATGGCTCACTCTATATTACCACCGTCAAATTACATTTATAAAAGTTTGAGAGGAAAATAAATTACTACATGATACATTTCATTGAGAGAACTTGAAAAAATTCGTATACAATTAAATGGCTCTAGGTAGATCAGGGAATTGAAAGAGATGAATGTATCTCCAAAATGGTTTTTCAAAGCCTTTTGTTAATGATGTTTTAACTCAAGGTTAGATTACACAGTACACATAAGGAAAAATGCCACGAAAGGAAAATAAGAATACAAATTTATATATGTAAAATTGGTTGTAAAATTTGTTGGCTTACCTGATATACGTAGGCGGGTTTGCAAATGACTGAGCTGAACTAATATTTAAAGCTATCAAACAGATGAATCTTCAAAGCTATCAAACGGATGAAGAAGAATGTAGACAGAGCACAGGTTTGATAATGGGAATGGAAATTGTCCATTCAAGAGTATTTATATAGAAAAATGAGGAAGAGCAGATGACCGACTTAGTACTGACCAACTTACCAGTGGTTGCATAAACCGACTTATTGATTGTGTGTAGTATTTACACTTCTTAGCTGCTTCAAGGCTGAAATTTGATTGTCGTCGTCAATTGCCTCATTAAATGTGCTGACAGTTTTAAATGTGACTGACAATTTTAAATGTGTTCTCATACATCAAATTTAATATACAGATGGTAGGTTTTAGTTGGACATCAAATTTAATACAGATGGCAAGTTTTAGTTGGAGAAAGACAGACGACGAAGGATAGAGATGTTCTTCCCCTTGAAAGAACGCCTTCGGCGTAATTAGAGAGAGGGAATAGTGTTAGTATTGGAGTGAGGGAGTAAGAGGCACTATTATGGGGGAAATGGATGTTAGTATTGGAGTGTAACGAGGGTAAGGGATGTTATTATTGGAGTGAGGGAGAGATATCACTATCAGAATGAGTTACAGTGTTGTTTAGCTATTCTACGAAATGGTTTTTTCGTTGGAATTAGGTGATATAAATTTACATTAATCACTAATTTTTGTTGTTCAAAATTTATTTATGAATACGGAAATGGATTCAACATGTTGAAAAACCTCTAGGGCACTTGAATTATATAGAAATAATCACTTAAATTTACGAATCTAACAATTTCTTGTCGGATTTTGGACAAATGTCCCCGGAAAAAATCATCATTTGGTAGAACGTTTATCCTAGGGCGTGAGTTAATATTGATGTTAATATTGAATTGAGGGAGTGATGTTAGTTTATGAGTGAGGGAATAGTGATGTTAGTTTATGAGTGAGGGAATAGTGATGTTACTAATAAGAAGAAAGTTGTGCCAACTTTTAGATTGGCAACCAAATTGGGAACTATGTTGGTATCGAAGTGAAGGAGTACTATAGAGGATAAGAGTGAGGGGGAAATGACATTAGTATAGTAGAGAATGATGAGGATTAGTACCAAAGTGAGGAACTTCAATATTGGAAACACAATTGAGTGAGGGAGTACTTGAGAGGATTAGTATCAAAGTGAGGAGTAGTGATGTTAGTATTCGAGCAGGGAGGGAGCAATGTTAGTACCGAAGTGAGGGAGTAGCAATGTTAGTATTAGAAAAGATGTTGTGTTAACTTCCAAATTGGCAACCAAATTGATATCGATGTTAGTATTAGAGTGACGGAGTACCAAATTGGATCAGAGTAAGTAGCCATGCTAGTATTGGAGAGGATGTTGTGCCAACTTCCAAATTGGAAACCTAATTGAGATCGATGTTAATATTAGAGTGAGGGAGTACCAAAGAGGATAGAGTGAGAAGCAATGTTAGTATTGGAAAGGATGTTGTGCCAACTTCCAAATTGGAAACCAAATTGAGAACCAAAGAGTGAGGGAGCAGGATGTTGCGCTATCATCTAAAGTGACAACCAAATTAAGTTCCAAAGAGGATGCTAGAGCTATTCTAGTATAATTTGTAGTAAGGGGGAAAGGATGTTAGTAATGGAAAGTATGTTGTACTATCTATATTCACAACCAAATTAGGAGTAATGTTAGTATCAGAGTGAGGGAGTACTAGAAAGGAAATGAATGAGGGAGTATCATTAGGGGCAACGTTAGTACTAGAGTGAGGGAGTATTAGAGAGGATCAAAAAGACAAAGTAACGATGATAGTATCGAACATGATTGGGCCACTGTCCAATTTGGTAAAAAAATTAGGAGTAATGTTAGTCCTGGAGAGAGGGAGTATCATAGAGAATCAAAGCTATGAAGAAGCAATGTTAGTACCGATGACGATGGTGTGCCAATAGAATTGAGATTGGAAACAAATCGATATAGCAAACAGCTCAAACCTTGAGTACATGTACACCAAAGACAACTCCTAAATTAACAAATCTTTTGATTCAAAGTATAAAAGTGAAGAAAAAAACTATAACAACAACTCAAGGATTTTTACCTTTAAACTGTTGAATTTTAATGCTTAGCTCATGCACATGTATTTTATTTTATTTAGCATGTACTTGAAGAATAAACAATGCAGCAATGCCATACACAAGTGTTGCAATAACCAAGATCACAAGAAGAATAACCATGCACAAGAACACAAGAAGTATCCTGGGAAAACCCTTCTTAATCAAGGGAAAAACCCAACAATCCTTTGATATATTCTCAAGAGAAGATCCCCCACACCGTAGAACTTATCACATAAGAGGGTGCTTACCAAAATCTAGAAACTAGCGCCCAAGAGAGGTGTGCACTTCATTCGTACAAGTGTTTGCTGAAATTATGAGATAACAAATGAAGTGTGTGATCCACAATGGGGATCCACTCTTGTTTATACAAGAACTAACACAACAAAAGGTGTGTCTATTGGCACAATAGGGTCAACCTCATTAACTCAATAATATTATAATCATTACACAATATTAGTTATCTTTCACATGGTGGGGTCGACTTGTACCCTTCACAAGATAATTAGGGTTACAAGCAAATATTATTCTCAGATAATATAACAAGGATCTCTCTCATCCTCTAGTGCTCAACCACTAGGGACGCGTCCACCTATGCTCAGCCACAGTGATGTCACACTCAATAGATCACTCAACTCAATCCACATGAGTACCATATGGAGCACCATCTCAAGCCGACTCAACTAAGTCCATAGGAGTATAAGGTAGGAGACCATCTCAAGTTGACTCAACTCACTCCAGAGGAGTACAAGGCAGGAGACCATCTCAAGTCATCTCAACTCAGTCCAGAGGAATGGACAAGAGACCACACATCATCACAACTTAGTCCAGAGTCTGATGCACACCCATCACATGGGAACACCCAAGACATGGGCACACATTGTCTCAACTTAGTCTAGAAGAGAATGGCACACCCATCACATGGGCCCTCTCACAGATCGACTCAACTCAGTCCAGAGGAGAACGACCTGGAGAATGTCACATGATGTTGCAATCATCAACACTCCCTCTAAGCTAAGGAGGCATACTCCACCAGGCCAAGTCTCTCACGGAAGTACTCGAACTTCGTCTTGGAAACAGTTTGGTGAAGACATATGAAACATGCTCGTGTGTATAAAAGTATTTCACTTGTACTTCTTTCCTTTGCACCATATCTCCGATGTAATGGTATTTGATCTCAATGTGTTTCGATTTATCGTGAAACATTGGATTCTTTGAGAGCTTCACACAACTTTGGTTATCACAATGGATAACAGTGGAATCCATCTAATGACCAAATAAATCTGCAAGGATCTTGCGAAGCCACACTGCTTCGCGGAATTCCACACATAACGCTATGCACTCTACTTCTGCGGTACTAAAAGCCACAAAGATATGTTTCCTACTGCACCAGGAAACCATGGCAGACCCCAAGGTAAAATAACATCTGGATGTGCTCTTCCATTCCACTGTGCTCCCTGCCCAATCTGCATCAACATATCCCTTCAATCTCATGTCTACATCGGAGGCATATCTCAGGCCATATCCAACTGTGCCTCGTAGATATCTCAGCGCATGCTTCGCTACTATCTAATGAGTCTGTATCGGTTGACTCATGAACTAACTGAGTACATTCACATCATAGCATATAATAGGTCAAGTGTTAACCAAATACATCAATGATCTAATCAGTTGTCGGTAAAGATGTGGATCAATCTCGCCTGAAACAGTAGAAGACTCGTTCATTTTCTTCAGATCCATCACCATCGATGTAGGCATGGACTTGTTGTTTGTCATACCGAATTTCTTCAATATCTCCATTGTATATTTTCCTTGGCTTGGAAAAATCTCATCAGACATCTGCCATACTTCTAGTCCCAAGAAGTAGTGCATCGTACCCAGATCCTTCATCTCGAATTCAGAAGTCAATGCACGCTTGCATTTAGCAATAAGACTTTTTGAACCGGTGAGGAATAAATCATCAACATACAGGACCAAAATCAAGCACTCATCACCAACAATATGGTAGTATAGGTTTGGATCAACAACACTCTTGTTGAATCCCAAACGCATCAAGAATCCATCCATCTTCTCGTACCAAGCATGAGGTGCCTGCTTTAATCCATATAGGGATTTCTTCAACCTGCACACATGAGACTTATACTCATGTATCATGAATCCATTTGGTTGCTCAATGTAAACTTCTTCCTCAATCTCACCATTGAGAAAGGTTGTCTTTACATCCATCTGATGTAGTCTCCAACCCATGGATGCAGCTAGGGAAATGATCATACGGATGGAAGTGTATCGGGATACAAGACCAAATGTCTCCTCATAATCAATTCCCTCCACCTAAGAGAATCATCTAACCAGAAATCTCACTTTGTACTTCTCGACACTTCCATCAGTTGCATGATTGATCTTATAGATCCACTTGGAAGTCACTACAAACTTCCCTTCTAGTCTCAGAACAATATCCCACACATCAGTATTCATGCTAGACTCATACTCTTTTATCATGGTATCTTGCCATACCTGCTGACCTGTTGCTTCTCCATGACAAGAAGGCTCAATATCAATGATGTGGCTCATGGTTGAAACATAGCTCGAAAATATATGTGGTCTCTTTCTCTCTCGGAATGTGCCTCGAGGAGTTGCATGTCCCTCTACCTCCTGCAGAATTTTTCGAGCCCAAGCAGGCCTTTTATGGCCTACTGCAGTATCTCTAGGAACATCAGCTGGAGCTACGGGATCAAATGGATCAATGATTGTCTCCCTCTGAACTGCTGAAAGGGGAGAAGGTACTATCTCATTGTCAATCTCCATCTGAGATTCTCTAGATCTTCGAAAGTCTATCTCTTCCTCAAAGGTGACATCTCTTCTCACCTCAATTTGTATATAACCATGGATGTAGATCTGGTATTCCTTCGAAGATTCATTGTACCCCACAAATGTACTTTCTTCTCAAATAGTTTGACTCCCTCTAAAGTCAAGTGACTCCCTCTAAAGTTGGAAGGATAAACATATGTCTTGGAGGAATTGTGACATCATCTTTTTCTTGTATTTCTATCCTGGAGACATCCCATGTCTTCTCAGGTCCTCTATTGCCTCTACAGTACTTTGTTGGCCTCCCATACTAGGATAATAACCAAGATGACCTCTCATAGGGATAACAATCAAAATGGCCTCCTGTACTAGGATAATAACCAACCAAGAAAATTTGGACTCTCGTACTAGGGATAATGATCCAAGTCATGAGGGCTCACATACCAGGGATAGTACCCTTCATTATCAAAATGCAAGCAACTACAGGGCAATGATGAAATCAAATAATGAATGTAGTACAGAACTTACCTTAGTCTACAATCATGCTCAATCTTGCTTTTGGTCCTCTTGAGAAAGCTGAGATATGAAGAAGAATGTCTCATATTTTATGTCTTCATCTCTCTGATGTGGTTCTGAATCGACATCTACAATGGATGCATATTGTCTTCCTTTCTTCCTAGTAGGAAAATTTCTTGCAATGTGTCCATACTTGTCACATCTAAAACATTGAATCCTTGAAATGTATTTTCTATATTCATGACCTGAAGCTGTTGAAGTTTTCTCGTCTTTGAATGATTTTCCAAAAATTCTTCTATTTCCTCTCCCTCTCTTTGCATGAGATGCAAGGGCTTGATTGTCATCATGATCAGAATCTTGCACTCCTCTAGCTATAAGTTTGGTTTCCTCATGGGTGTAGTTTGTCCATAGACGATCAAATCCAGGTAGATCTCCTCCACCACTGATGCTTTGAAGAAATGGTTCCCAATGTCTTGAAAGAGCATTGAGAGTAGTCAAGACAATTTCTCTGTCTGATATGGTTTCTCCAATGGCATCCAATTGATTTCTGATCTATGAAATCTTCATGAAGAAGGTAGTAGCGATGTCATCTTTTGTCATCTTAATATGTTGAAGTTGATTCTTCAATGTAAGGGATCTGATGGTGTTATTACTCTCAAACATATTCTTCAATGCTTCATACATCTCATAAGTTGTCTTTAGGGTAGCAATACGAGGTAGTAGATGATCTCTTACTGAAAAAATGATTATATTTCTTGATTTGATGTCATTTGTCTTCCAATCATCCTTCTCTTCATCGATAGTTGTTTCTGGTAGAGTATTTTCTATCAAACTCAATAGTTCATCCTCTTCCAAGGTAATCTGTAGTCTTGAATTCCAAGAATTGAAGTTGTGTTGGCAGCCAATTCACTTTTTCTATTATCCTATAAGCTTCCTACACCTATGTGTTGCAACATCAAGATTTTTTCACAATTTTCAAATAGATGACATTTTCATTTCTTGCGACATTTGCACACTTATTTTCGTTAAGTTTTCACGACTGTAAGCGTGAAAACTTCTCCTTTCGAGGTCACATTTCGATCACTATCTAAACTGTCATGATATTTTTATCGATATGCCTACTGCGCTTACCTTTTGTTTATCGTTATGTGGCTGGAGCAACTTTCGAACTATACTCATTAGTCATTCTTATATTGATTCTGGGATTGAGTTTCATTGAGTTTGCAATACATTAATATTTGGATTTACACTTTTTATGACTTGCCTGATCTTTGATTCTATGAAAATGCATAGGGGTTATGATTATTTTTCCTATATATATATGATATGATCCTTATGTTAATATTTTTCTAACTTTAGGGCTTGTCAACTACATGAACACCATTTGGCACCTTAGCTAAACTTTTGATTATATACATTGGCGCATAGTTGATTTTGGGTTTTGATTTATATGTCGGATGTTTGAACACTATGGATTAACATTTGCGTGCGTTGGTATATTTGATTTCATTGGTTATACACCTGAATTAATGGTTGAACTATTATTATGGAGTAAACAACTTTGTAAAATTGGCAGTTGTACTTGGATAATGAATATGATGCATGGTAGACTCCACCACCTTCGCATGCTCGCATTTATGCTTACCCCCTTTTGCTTGTTCATTGCTGTCGGTTCGGGTAGCTCTGTTACTGTGTGTGTTGGTGAATTCAAACCCTTACCTTACCATGCATTCGGCTCCATGGCACCCGTCGTGCGAGTCGAACCCAATGGCAACTAGGCCCTGTTAATGTTTGACAATGCCCGCCAAGATTTGGAAAACAGTGGATGGCTTACCTTCGTGAAACGATTTGAGGGTTTTAACCTTTGTGTAGCACGAAAGTTTGCTATGGCCTTCGATGGCTGTCGAGACAAGGTAGGTGATGTACAGTTAGAGATTGATGAACAGTTTATCAGCTCGACCATGGGGTTACCTACTTCGGGACAGCGTTGGTTTAAGAATTGCAAGGTCGAGGAAGTGCTGTGGACATTGTTGTTTCTATCCCGCAAAGTTACCTCGTGTGACAAAGGTATGCCTATCTCTGCACTTAAACCACGATGGCACAATACTTTGATGGTAATTAAGCAGTTCGTCACTTGCGAAGGTAGATACGGACTTGTATTCCTTTACCACCTGCGTCTGTTGATGATTTTTATAGGTTATCCTCTAAACATTCCATTCTATTTTCATCGGAGCTTGTATAAGATGTCTAAAAAGTTTAAGAGGCACAAGACTGACAATAGCTTGTTTCATTATGGGCTTATTAAGCTCGTCGTTGTTTATCATCTGATTTTGTTGGGTGATAGTTGGAAGGCTTTCATTGCCCGTAATGGCTTTGAAGATACTGACCCTTCACAAGTTGATAAACCTGTGGTAATTGAAACAAAGGCCAAACCGTCGGTACCCTTGCACCTCCTACTGCCTAAACCCTCGGCTAACCCTCCTATCGACTTACCCGACACTGTAACTAAAAGTGCAGAGGCCATTAAAAATCCTATGAGCAAGAACAAACCCAAGGCAAACATTACTGCAAATGCCAAAGGGAAAAGGAATGCACGTTTGATTTCATGGATGGCGAGGAACAAGCCAAAACCCTCTGTCGAGTCTACCCCTATCATCCTAAGTGAGGATTCTGATTCGGATGTTGAGTGTTTTATGGCCAGCGAATACCCCTAGTCGCAAGGTTTATGTCCTGAAACCCCTTATGATTTTGTATCAAACCTACCCCCCTGCCTAAAGGACGACCCTAACTACCCGGGTATTAATTTGCCTCGTGAAACCCTCGGTCATTTGGCTAAACCCTCGCCTGCTCTGTCTAAACCCACACAGTCACCCTGTGACCATTGCAATTCATGGTTAGAGCGATATTATATTGATGTGCCGATACTCCAATCAAAGATTCAATCTTTGGAAGACCAGATTGCACTGCTAACCAGTCAAAAGGCCAAGCTCCAAGCGACAGATAGAAAGCAAAAAACAACCGGCTCCATCCTGTTCAAAAACGTGGAATCAACCACGACTGTTGTAAATTCCAAGCTGGCATAATCAAGTGGTCTCATCGCTACACAGGTATGGAAAATTTGATATCGTTTTGTTTTGCAAATAATCTAGGTTGATATAACGATTTGATTTCAGTTTTAAATAGTTCTGTTCACATCTTGAATGGCTCTGTTATATTGTGTGCATTCTATGTATAGCTTTGCTTTGAATAAAAAGAAATTTCGATTCGATATACGATCTGATTATTCTCAGTATAGAAATCAATAGATTTTGATTGGATTTGAGTGATCTTCTTTTGAATTTGTTTGATTGTTTGCTTTCAAATGAATTGGTTTGTATCCGATTTGAAAAGGAAATTTTTCATATTCAGTTTACAACATAATCGTGTTCAGATTTGATTTTGTTATGATCCATATGCTATGGTTGGTAAACGATTTGATTGACTTTGATTGTTACGATTTGATCGGATTCGATTTCATTATCATTGGTATGCTATGACTGGTAAATGTTTTCGGAAAGATACTTGATACGATGCTGTGTCGTGCGATGTTATATATTTGATTGTTTCCGAGTTAAGGATAATGATTCTGTTTCTTTGATGAAAACAATACGCTCAAAGAACGATCGTGCCCGAATCGGGAAATGAACCCGAATCATAACAACTATGTGAAAACCTCATCCAATCGATTTTCTCTTATTCTAATTTGGCCAGTTTGTCCTGTGAGTCGAGTGATGCTCTGTATTTTAATGAATTGGTCAAACCCTGTTATGATTCGTTTGATTGAAACGATTGTGATCAAAATTAATCGATCTTGTTTGCTCACTATGCAATGATAAAAGATCGATATCTATAACGAATTCTGTTTGATTTATCCTATTACGATTTTGTTTGTGATAGTTACGAGACAGTTACGATTTGAATTAGTTCACGGCCTAAACCGCTTTCTATACAGTTATCGTGATAATCCTGTTCGATTCACAAGTGTAACGAAGTGTTTGCGATTTGTTTTGTTTTAAATTGAATACCAAAACAATCTCATAACAGATGGATTTGATTTGTTGAGCAATGATTACGATGTCGTTACATATGATTTCATTTACCCAACTTATGACAATAATCGAAACAGAGTATTGCTATCTCTGTATTCAGTTAAATGATGTGGATCCTGTTTGAGTTCATAATGGAATAAAGATTTCAATTTATGATTCATTCTCAAATAATTATTGGATGATAATTGAATTAAATCTCCTTAAAAGATTTTCAACTAGTTCCAATTCTGATTCTGTATCTTTATTTAGACTAGCTACAGAATCAGATGATTCTGTAGCTTGTCTATAGAATTAGTTTTTCTATCATTTTATTAATAAAAGATCATTCTAATTTGTTCATTTTGGTCCTTTTCAGGTGATTTCGAATTACATGGGATTTGATGGACAGTTTAGAGGATTTTTGGATATTTTAGTCTTATTTTAATTTCCTAGTTTAGTTGCAACTTTGGGATATCTTCCCAGATTTTTGTAAAATAGTTTTAACTTCCACAGGGAGGTTTTACCCTGTGGAAAACCTTTAAATACTTATTATTTTTGTAATAATGATCATCCTCATTCATGGGAGAAAAAGGATATGGAATTCTAATATAAACAGAGATAGAAATTGATGTTCTGCTACAGCTTTAGCTTTTCATAATATCAATCTTTTGTGTCATGTTTATGTTTATCAATTTGTATTTGATTACTGACTACTTTAGCTATCACAGTCTTTGCAAAAATGATATGGTTGAATTAATGTGATCCATGTCTGTTTTCTTTCACTAATTTTAAGAGTACAACAATTACTTAGTTCAACTTATGAATGGTAGATTTCTCTTCTTCATCAACTGAACTATCATCTATAAATCTTTGCATACAGGTTTGTCTAATTGTAGAGATTTGTAAATTATAAGATTGTTGTTTCTTTTATGTCTTGTTTGTCCTGTATTCAAATTGCAGAGCATTGCAGTGTTTCGTTTACGAGAAGCTTCAGGATTATTCGGTGCGAGTTTCCTTCCTCCGATCTGCTAGCACAATTATCATACACAGGGCAAATCTGGAGCGTTTCCAGGTCTGTTTGTTGTTTATTTGTTTAGTATATTTATTAGTATTGTAGTTAGTATATTAGATTGTTTAATTTTAGTAATTTTTATTTCTTGTTCATAAAATCAAAAAATCAATAAAAATACCTTTCTCTGTCTTAGGGAAGAAAGCAAATGAGTTTTTCAGGTTTTATTCAAATCTGTGAATTGTAGATATTGTATCTTTTGTGAATAAGTTATATTTCAGTTAGTAGTTAATATAGTAATAATTAGTAGTTTGTATATATATAGTTAGTTAGATTAGCTTAGTTCGTTTTAATAATTTGTTTTAGTTAGATTAGTTAGTTTAGATTAGTTTTCTCTTTGGTTTTCTTAGGACCTTAGATCGGCTAACGGAGCCGCTAAACCCGTCAGGGTGGTTCATCCCAAACGACTTGGGTTATTAGACAACCCCGGACCGGTTCCACTCTCTCAGTTGACGAACGGTCAATTTCGCCCGTCAACAAATGGCGCTAGAAGGAGGGCCTGAACTTAATTAATGGCACGAGGTGGTAGCAAGACTCCTCCACCCCTTAATCGCTCACCTATAGTGACTAGAAGTCGTTCACACGATAATATTCCCCTTCAAACAACAACTACTTCAACCGACAATCCACAGATCATAGTTGAGCCAGCAACCCCTAATCCTACACGTGGTGACATACAAGAGATTGTACGCCAATCTCTTATTAAAACACATAGTGCCTTAGCTCGTCTTAGGCAACCAAACCGTCCATGGGGTCAACCTTTGGACTTCTCTGATATCAGAGAACAATTAGGTGACACAAACCTCGCTGTGAATCCCACAGATCCAATCACAAATCCTACTGCAGGAGGATCTGGGATACCTCCTTCACCACCTCCATCATCTCCTTCCTCTTCTGGAGGAGATTCTTCTGACGAAGGCAATTTACCTTCTCAGCCTTCCACACCCACTACCCCAATGGCAAATCAGAACAACCCTGCTAGACCCTGGCTTGACGAGGATGCTGTAGCCATACCTGGAGCCCAACACCCTTTACCCAAGCACCCGGAGAAATGGCTTCCCAAGTTTGATCCCGACTCAAAACAGATAGCTGGAGATCATATCAAAAAGTTTATGTTAGCCATTAGACTCCGCAATGTTGAACATGAAGACGTTGTCTGTAGGTTGTTCCCTTACACTTTCGAGGGTAATGCATCCACATGGTACTTTGCCCAACAGCCCCACACCATCGTGTCTTGGGAAAAGTTTGATTCATGCTTTTTGGAAAAGTTCGGAGATGGTAAACCTCTGGAAGTCCTAGTCATGGATCTTTCTAGATTAAGAATGAACCCAAAATAAAAAGTTAAAGACTTTAATCAAAGATTCTTAACACTTAAAAACCGAATCCCTGCAGATTCCATGCCGGTCGAAAGTCTTATAATAGCTTATTACACTAAATATTTACATCAAAGTATAGCTATTTGGGTTAAAAGATCTAAGAAAGCTATGTTGTTAGAAGCCTTCGAAGAGGCCAGCCAGATAGAAAAAGATATACTTAGCCTGAAGGACTCTTCCAGCAACGAAACAGAGGCTAGTTCTGCTCCCAAAAAGAAGATTGAAATACTCTCCAGACCCACTCAAAGTAAAACACAACCTGAAAATTCTGATTTGGAAAACTTAACTAAAGTGGTTCAAAAACTATCAAATCAAGTTACAGACTTAAAAAGGTAAACTGAAGAAGCTTCCTCGAGTAAAGGACCCTACAAACCTCCTTTCCGGAAACCTTTTCCTGCCAAACGACCTAGTCCAACCACCGAGGGCCTTAATCTAGAAAGTTTTCAATGTGCTCTTCAAACAATTCTAGAAGCCCAAGATAACTTGATACCCCCTGAGACCCCTCAGGAGGTAGTTGAACAATAAATGGTTCAAGAAGAAGAGTCTTCTCCAAACATCTTTGGACACTTCTCGGATAGCCTCTTTCAAGCTAACTTCGAGACTGTTCACCCTTATAATACTAGGAGTAAGACAACAAACAAGCCTTCTACCGAAAACACTGCAACCTCACCTCCAAAGCCATCTAAATCAGCTGAGACTAAACAGAGTAATGTGAACCCCAACTTAGATTATGATGTGGTTGAAGATCTTAAAAAGTTAAGGGCTAACATTTCTATTTATGAGTTATTGAAGTTTCCATTTTTGTTGCAAAAGATGTTGCAAAATATTTCAGAGAACGACAAGAATGGTAATTCAAGTGGTAACAAGGTTGTGCAAAGCAAAGTCCCTCAGAAGACTTCCACTAAAAATAATCCTGATCCTCAAGATAAAGGAAGCCTTCCTGTAGTCCCTGTAAATAATGTAGATAAAGTAGCTTCAGAAATTGCGAGTAAGAAGCCACAAGCTATTACTCCCAGTACTCGCAAAAATGTACCTCCTTTTCTTTTAACTTTCGATATTTTCAACAGAAATGTGCATAATTGTATGATGGACTCAGGAGCGTCATCCAATGTGATGCCTTGGTCTGTCTGCCAAAAGATTAACGCTAAAGTGGAACCATCTACTTTAAAAATCATACAACTTGATCGAACAAATGTCAAAGTTATAGGCGAACTAAAAAATGTATTGATTAGATTATCGTCTAACCCCAAGGTTCATCAGGTTATTGATATAATCATTGTGGATATTCCAGAAGTGTATGGTCTGTTTTTAAGTAGGGACTGGTTGGAGCAGCTACATGGTTACTTCGCGATAGACTGGTCTCACTTATGGCTCCCAGAGAATGGTAAGCCCAACAAGATTAAAGTGAATCGTGAGCGTTACCTTAAGTTCACGGTCACAGATTTGAATGATCCTAACAAACCATATACACCTTCTGCTAATTCACCCGAAGTCCAAGGGATGGACACCTTCTTCGGAAATTTCATGGCCGAGGCTTCACCTATAATCAATCCAAAATAGCAGTCCGAGATTGTAGCATATATGCAACCAACAGCTTCCACACAACGGTCTCATGTATCTGATGAAAATCAAATTTGGTCTTTATATTTCGACGGTTCTAAGTCTAAAGAAGGAGCTGGTGCAGGCTGCATCATTATCGATCCGGCAGGTAACAAAACATTGTTAGCATGTAGGTTGGAATTTGAATGTCCTAATAATACTGCAGAATACGAGGCTTTACTGCAAGGTCTCAGAAAATCTTTGGATATGAACATTCAAAATTTAACCGTCTTTGGCGACTCTAAAATAGTGGTTAGACAGGTAAGAGATTCTATACACTGTCTTTCCCCGCATCTCAAAAGTTACCAATCTGAGGTATGGAGTTTAATGAATAAATTTTCTGCTTTCAATATAAATTCCATTCCTAGATTAAATAACTCTGAAGCAGATTTATTAGCTAATGTAGCTTCTAAACTTCTTCCTGCAGAAGGCTTGTCTCCAGACGCATTCTCCGTCGAGTTGTTGTTTTGACCATCTGTCCCTGACAATATCACAAACTGGAGAGTATTTGACGATGATCAGCAGATCATTAACTTTCTGCACATGGAAGAAACCTTTCAAGGCACGGTGATAGATGAACGCATGCACGACGACAATTTGCACGATTTTACGGTAATACCTGATCCGAAATCTCCTGAAGCTCTGTTGGACATGGTAAATTCCATACCCAAATCTATAGTTAGATTAGAGAAGTTTTATGATTTTGAAGATAAATTTAAAAAGACGGTCAATTGTAAAACCAATAGTTCCTCATTATCTTATGAAAAAGTGAACTTAGGAACTAGTGAAAATCCTCAGTGCATTAACTTAGGCTTGGGATGTTCTAGACAAGAAAAAGCCGTTTTTGTTAAATTATTTAAAGAATTTAAGGACGTCTTTGCATGGACGTATAATGATCTTAAAATGTTCGATCCTAATATCATACAGCATGTCATCCCGATGAAGCCCCAAACCTTACCCTTCCAACAGAAACTGAGGAAAATGCATCCTAAACTAGAACCGATCGTTCAAAAAGAATTGAATAAACTCCTAAGTGCTAAAATAATTTTTCCTGTTAGGCAGACTCAATGGGTGTTCAACCTTGTCCCAGTGCGGAAGAAAAATGGGGAAATCCGACTTTGTGTCGATTTCCGAAACCTCAATAGAGCGTCTGATAAAGAAAATTATCCTGTCCCGCCCATGGAACAGATCCTTCAACAGGTATCTGGTTCCGAGAGGCTATCCTTATTGGATGGTTTCTCTGGATACAACCAAGTCCTGATGTCTCCACTAGACCAACTAAAAACTACCTTCTGTACCCCGTGGGGCACTTATGCTTATTGCAAAATGCCTTTTGGATTGATTAACGTCGGTGCCACTTTTCAGAGAGCAATGGAAATTGCTTTCCAAGGCTTAATCAATCAGTTTGTTGTAGTTTACTTAGATGATGTGACTGTATTTTCAAAAAACAAAAATGATCATCTAACTCGCTTACGAGCCGTCCTGCTGCGATGTCGTAAATACATCATCTTCTTGAACCCCAAGAAGTCTATCTTTGCAGTAGAATATGGTAAACTCCTAGGATTCATTGTGTCTAGTGATGGGATGATTATTGACCCCGAAAGGACTCAAGTCATCGCTAAACTCCCCTCGCCTACATCCAAAAAATCCATGCAGTCTTTCTTAGGCCAGATTAACTTCGTGAGAAGATTTGTCCCCAACTTCTCTGAAATGGTGAGACCCTTGCAGAACCTAATTAAAAAAGACACCCAATATCACTGGGGACCCACAGAAAATCAAGCTTTTAATGCCATAAAGAAACCCATAATAGACGCTCCGTCTCTCATGAGCCCTGACTTCTCTCAAGATTTTACACTCTATACTTTTGCCTCTGACCGTTCCTATGCCGCCGTCCTAACTCAGAAGAATGTCGAGAACAACGAAGTACCCATCGCCTTTATGAGCTCTGCTTTCAAAGGTGCTGAACTTAACTACCCATCGGTTGATTGACAAGCCTACGTTGTTTTCAAAGCAGTTAATCATTTCCGGTCCTATCTTTTGAAGTCAAGGAAGAAAGTCGTTGTCCCCTACCCTGCCATGAGGAACTTGTTAGTGCAGAAGGAGTTAGGAGAGAAGAGAGCTAACTGGGTCACCTCCTTGCAGGAGTATGACTTAGAAATCACCCCAGCTCAGATTGTGAGAGGCCAAGGGTTATGTAAATTGGTTGTTGATTCAGAAACAGGACAGTCAGAAGATAGTGATACGTCAAACCTAGGACAAAGAGATCAAAGTTTGATTTGTTGCGCACAAAAGCTTGTTAGTCCTTGGTACAGCGATATTAGATTCTGTCTTGAACATGGATCAACACCCCGTCACCTTGACCCCGCTAAAAGAAGAGCATTGAGACTAAAGTCTGCCTCCTTTCATCTGGTTAATGGTATCCTGTTTCGTCAAAGTTTTGACGGCATACTGATGCATTGTCTTGAAAAAGACGAAGCAGAAAAAGTCTTGCTAGAGTTGCATGCAGGAGAAGTTGGTGGTCACTTCGGTGGTGACACCACTGCTCATAAGGTTCTAAGAGTCGGTTATTACTGGGCCACGCTTTTTAGAGACGCCCATGCCTTGTGTCGTAAATGTATCATCTGTCAGAAAGCATCAGGGCGGTTAAAAAAACCAACCTTTCCCTTGCAACCCGTTTCAGTAGATTCTCCTTTCCAGCAATGGGGCCTTGATATCATAGGTCCAATTAACCCTCCGTCCTCGCAAAAACACAAGTATATTGTGACAGCCACAGATTACTTTACTCGATGGTCCGAAGCTGCTGCGCTAAGAACTATCAACACCAGTCAGGTAATCGCCTTTCTAAACTCGAATATTATTACTCGTTTCGGTATCCCTGATTGTCTGGTCTTTGATAACGCTTCATACTTTTCTTCTCTTGATATGAGTGAGTTCTCTTTGGAGAAAGGAATCAAACTGAAGTACTCTGCTAGTTACTACCCCCAGGGCAACGGATTAGCAGAATCAACAAACAAGAACTTGATCAAAATAATCAAGAGAACTGTGGTTGAAAATCACAAGAATTGGCACAATGCACTGCTGAACGCACTATGGGATGATAGGATAACGCCCAAAGCCGCTATAGGTAACTCCCCCTTTTTTCTCGTTTATGGCAGAGAAGTAATTATGCCACCTCACATTCTTCTTCCTTCACTTCAGTTGTCACAAAAGGTCCAAGAAGAAGATTGTCCCCCTCTAGAAAACCGAATTAACGCTTTGATGAAGCTAGAAGAGGTAAGAGCCCAAGCTAAGCATAAGTTAGATCAACATCAACAATTGGTTAAAAGCTGGTTCGATTCTAATTCTGCTTCTGATAGAAATTTTGAAGTAGGCGATCTCGTCTTGAAGTGGGACAAACCGCATGAGGGAAAGGGAGAGCACACAAAATTTCAAAACTTATGGCTTGGACCGTTTTTAATTGTTGAAAATTTGGGTCCTAGTTCTTTTCGATTGCAGAATCTCGAAGGGTAGCTTGACACCTATTCGGTGAATGGCCAAGCCCTGAAAAGATACTTTGCATGATAACTACCCTTGTATATTATGTTAATATTTCATTTTGCATTTTTGTTTGCTTTCTGTTTTGATTTTGATTTGAATTTATCAGTTTGTGTTTTTTTTGAAAGATACACATACCTGTACACTGAGCTATTCAGACAAAGATGATAGAAAATTTCTTCGCTAAAATAACTTCTGAAAAATTTGTACAAACATCAATGATATATTGCTGAAATTGATATCTGTGTTCGAAAATTTTGTTGTTTGAAAGAAGTTTATTGATTTCAATCTCTAAGCGAAGTTTGTCATGACCATCTATTATCTTTTTACACTGTCCCTTTTCCGTAAAGGAATGAATCAGAAGATGTCTCCCTGCCTTAGGAAGTTGTTTGGAAAATAAAACATCTCTGGAGCTAAATAAAGGACGGTGCTAAAAAATTCTGATGAGGTCTAAAAAATATGTTAAAATATCAAGATGTTCAGCGTCACCCCGCTCAGCTATATAAAAGAAAAACAAAAAATATGAATAAGAGCTGTGGGAAGTGCTTGTAAACCCGTCGGGATACTGAACAGGTCTGATGGCAGCGGGTAAATACAGGCATGACGCCAAGACAAATTCGCCGGGGTACTGAACAGGCCCGCTGGCAGCGAAGCAATGTCGGGTATATGAAAATTTGTAAAAAAGAAAGAAACCTCTTTAATGTCCTTTATTCTGATCCAGAACTTCTTGATAGGATACAAATGTCAGAGTGGGTTAAATGGAAACCCTGTCGAGGCTATGGACGCCTGCTGGCAGTAGTGGCCATGCCAACAGTATTGGAGATTTTATCTTTAATATCGTGACTTGATGATCTTAAGACTATTATTGGTTTTCATCTTTTGAAACACTGCTGGAAAAGATGGTTAATAATGATGGTTGTACGATTTTCTGGTTGTTATTTTTGAGTTGAAATTTTCTTTGCTATCCTAATCTGAATTTGTTTCTTTTGACAGAGATAACCGCTTCTACCAGTGTGTCGCCATTGTTGGCAGTCAATTCACTTTTTCTATTATCCTATAAGCTGCCTACACCTATGTCTTGCAACATCAAGATTTTGTCGCAATTTTCAAATAGACGACATTTTCATTTCTTGCGACATTTGCACACTTATTTTCGTTAAGTTTTCACGACTGTAAGCGTGAAAACTTCTCCTTTCGAGGTCACATTTTGATCACTATATGAACTGTCATGATATTTTTATCGATATGCCTACTGCACTTACCTTTTGTTTATCGTTATGTGGCTAGAGCAACTTTCAAACTATACTAATTAGTCATTCTTATATTGATTGTGGGATTGAGTTTCAATGAGTTTGCAATACATTAATATTTGGATTTACACTTTTTATGACTTGCCTGATCTTTGATTCTACGAAAATGCATAGGGGTTATGATTAATTTGTCTATATATATATGATATGATCCTTATGTTAATCTTTTTCTAACTTTAGGGCTTGTCAACTACATGAACACCGTTTGGCACCTTAGCTAAACTTTTGATTATATACATTGGCGCATAGTTGATTTTGGGTTTTGATTTATATGTCGGATGTTTGAACACTATGGATTAACATTTGCTCGCGTTGGTATATTTGATTTCATTGGTTATACACATGACTTAATGGTTGAACTATTATTATGGGGTAAACAGCTTTGTAAAATTGGCGGTTGTACTTGGATAATGAATATGATGCATGGCAGACTCCACCACCTTCGCATGCTCGCATTTATGCTTACCCCCTTTTGCTCGTTCATTGTTGTTGGTTCGAGTAGCTTTGTTACTGTGTGTTGGTGAATTCAAACCCTTCCCTTACCATGCATTCGGCTCCATGGCACCCGTCGTGCGATTCGAACCCAATGGCAACCAAGCCCTGTTAATGTTTGACAATGCCCACCAAGATTTGGAAAATAGTGGATGGCTTACCTTTGTGAAACAATTTGAGGGTTTTAACCTTTTTGTAGCACGACAGTTTGCTATGGCCTTCGATGGCTGTCGAGCCAAGGTAGGCAATGTACAGTTAGAGATTGATGAACAATTTATCAGCTCGGCCATGGGGTTACCTACTTCGGGACAACGTTGGTTTAAGAATTGCAAGGTCGAGGAAGTGCCGTGGACATTGTTGTTTCTATCCCGCAAAGTTACCTCGTGTGAGAGAGGTATGCCTATCTCTGCACTTAAACCGCGATGGCACGATACTTTGATGGTAATTAAGCAGTTCGTCACCTGTGAAGGTAGATACAGACTTGTATTCCTTTACCACCTGCGTCTGTTGATGATTTTTATAGGTTATCCTCTAAACATGCCGTTCTATTTTCATCGGAGCTTGTATAATATGTCTAAAAAGTTTAAGAGGCACAAGACTGACAACAGCTTGTTTCATCATGGGCTTATTAAGCTCATCGTTGTTTAGCATCTGAGTTTGTTGGGTGATAGTTGGAAGGCTTTCATTGCCCATAATGGCTTTGAAGATACTGACCCTGCACAGGTTGATAAACCTATGGTAATTGAAACAAAGGCCGAACCGCCGGTACCCTTGCACCTCCTACTGCCTAAACCCTCAGCTAACCCTCCTATCGACTTACCTGACACTGTAACTAAGAGTGCAGAGGCCATTAAAAATCCTATGAGCAAGAACAAACCCAAGGAAAACATTACTGCAAATGCCAAAAGGAAAAGGAATGCACGTTTGATTTCACGAATGGCGAGGAACAAGCCAAAACCCTCTGTCGAGTCTAACCCTATCATCCTAAGTGAGGATTATGATTCGGATGTTGAGCATTTTCTGGCCAGCGAATACCCCTACTCGCAAGGTTTATGTCCCAAACCCCCTTATGATTTTGTATCAAACCTACCCCCATGCCTAAAGGACGACCCTAACTACCCGGGTATTAATTTGCCTCGTGAAACCCTCGGTCATTTGGCTAAACCCTCGCCTGCTCTGTCTAAACCCACACAGTCACCCTATGACCATTGCAATTCATGGTTAGAGCGATATTATATTGATGTGTCGATACTCCAATCAAAGATTCAATCTTTGGAAGACCAGATTGCACTGCTAACCTGTGAAAAGGCCAAGCTCCAAGCGACAGATAAAAAGCAAAAGACAACCGGCTCCATCCTATTCAAAAACGTGGAATCAGCCACAACTGTTGTAAATTCCAAGCTGGCATAATCAAGTGGTCTCGTCGCTACACAGGTATGGAAAATTTGATATCGTTTTGTTTTGCAAATAATCTAGGTTGATATAACGATTTGATTTCAGTTTTAAACAGTTCTGTTCACATCTTGAATGGCTCTGTTATATTGCGTGCATTCTATATATAGCTTTGCTTTGAATAAAAAGAAATTTCGATTCGATATACGATCTGATTATTCCCAGTATAGAAATCAATAGATTTTGATTGGATTTGAGTGATCTTCTTTTGAATTTGTTTGATTGTTTGCTTTCAAATGAATTGGTTTGTATTCGATTTGAAAATGAAATTTTTATATTCAGTTTGCAACATAATCGTGTTCGGATTTGATTTTGTTATGATCCATATGCTATGGTTGGTAAACGATTTGATTGAGTTTGATTGTTACGATTTGCTCGGATTCGATTTCGTTATCATTGGTATGCTATGACTAGTAAATGTTTTCGAAAAGATACTCGATACAATGCTGTGTCGTGTGATGTTCTATATTTGATTGTTTCCGAGTTAAGGATAATGACTCTATTTATTTGATGAAAACAATACGCTCAAAGAACGCTCGCGCCCGAATCGTTAAATGAACCCGAATCATAACAACTATGTGAAAACCTCAGCCAATCGATTTGCTCTTATTCTAATTTGGCCAGTTTGTCCTGTGAGTCGAGTGATGCTCTGTATTTTAATGAATTGGTCAAACCCTGTTATGATTCGTTTGATTGAAACGATTGTGATCAAAATTAATCGATCTTGTTTGCTCACTATGCAATGATAAAAGATCGATATCTATAACGAATTCTGTTTGATTTATCCTGTTACGATTTATTTTGTGACAGTTACGAGACAGTTACGATTTGAATTAGTTCACGGCCTAAACCGCTTGCTATACAGTTATCGTGATAATCCTGTTCGATTCACAAGTGTAATGAAGTGTTTGCGATTTGTTTTGTTTTAAATTGAATACCAAAACAATATCATAACAGATGGATTTGATTTGTTGAGCAATGATTACAATGTTGTTACATATGATTTCATTTACCCAACTTATGACAATAATCGAAACAGAGTATTGCTATCTCTGTATTCAGTTAAATGATGTGCATCCTGTTTGAGTTCATAATGGAATAACGATTTCAATTTATGATTCGTTCTCAAATAATTATTGGATGATAATTGAATTAAATCTCCTTAAAAGATTTTCAACTAGTTCCAATTCTGATTATGTATCTTTATTTAGACTAGCTACAGAATTAGATGATTCTGTAGTTTGTCTATAGAATTAGTTTTTCTATCATTTTATTAATAAAAGATCATTCTAATTTGTTCATTTTGGTCCTTTTCAGGTGATTTCGAATTACATGGGATTTGATGGACAATTTAGATTATTTTTGGATATTTTAGTCTTATTTTAATTTCCTAGTTTAGTTGCAACTTTGGGATATCTTCCCAGATTTTTGTAAAACAGTTTTAACTTCCACAGGGAGGTTTTAGCCTGTGGAAAACCTTTAAATACTTATTATTTTTGTAATAATGATCATCCTCATTCGTGGGAGAACAAGGATATGGAATTCTAATACAAACAGAGACAGAAATTGATGTTCTGCTACAGCTTTAGCTTTTCATAATATCAATCTTTTGTTTCATGTTTATGTTTATCAATTTGTATTTGATTAGTGACTACTTTAGCTATCACAGTCTTTGCAAAAATGATATGGTTGAATTAATGTGATCCATGTCTGTTTTCTTTCACTAATTTTAAGAGTACAACAATTACTTAGTTCAGCTTATGAATGGCAGATTTCTCTTCTTCATCAACTGAACTATCATCTATAAATCTTTGCATACAGGTTTATCTAATTGTAGAGATTTGTAAATTATAAGATTGTTGTTTCTTTTATGTCTTGTTTGTCCTGTATTCAACTTGCAGAGCATTGCAACGTTTCATTTACGAGAAGCTTCAGGATTATTCGGTGCGAGTTTCCTTCCTCCGATCTGCTAGCACAGTTATCATACACAAGGAAAATCTGGAGCGTTTCCAGGTCTGTTTGTTGTTTATTTGTTTAGTATATTTATTAGTATTGTAGTTAGTATATTAGATTGTTTAATTTCAGTAAGTTTTATTTCTTGTTCATAAAATCAAAAAATCAATAAAAATACCTTTCTCTGTCTTAGGGTAGAAAGAAAATGAGTTATTCAGGTTTTATTCAAATCTGTGAATTGTAGATATTGTATCTTTTGTGAATAAGTTATATTTCAGTTAGTAGTTAGTATAGTAATAATTAGTAGTTTGTATATATATAGTTAGTTAGATTAGCTTAGTTCGTTTTAATAATTTGTTTTAGTTAGATTAGTTTTCTCTTTGGTTTTCTTAGGACCTTAGATCGGCTAACGAAGCCGCTAAACCCGTCAGGGTGGTTCATCCCAAACAACTTGGGTTATTAGACAACCCCGGACCGGTTCCACTCTCTCAGTTGACGGACGGTCAATTTCGCCCATCAACAAGTTGCTTGATCCATCAAGCATATCTTCCACCAAATTTTTGTTTCTCATGGTTTGCAGATTCTTCCACAAACCCTAACGGTTAGGCTAGGAAACCTAGTGGCTAAGCTAGACTAGCAACCTTAGGTTTCATTGGACTTATGACTGCCAACAATAACCCTTGAAATTCAGAAAAACATTGGTAAGCTTGAAATATCCTTCAATGAGCTGTAGAAACCCTAAAACTGAAATTTTGTAAAAAATTGCAAAACCCTAGAAACTGTACGACCAAAAATAAAAAGATTATCGGAATTGCAATCTGAGAGTCTTTGGATGTGCGCCGAAGGAGTTCATACACTCTTATGCAGAAATTATCCCCAACACTCAAGTATAAGGTGATGAAACTGGCTAAATAAGGGGAGTCATTTTTACAGTTGCAGCAAGGGGGGACGGTTGGCTTATTCAAAGGCTTGTGCAATGGTATCTTCAGGAACTCTTCTCTGATACGATGTTGAATTTTAATGCTTAGCTCATGCACATGTATTTTATTTCATTTATCATGTACTTGAACCATAAACAATGCAACAATACCATACACAAGGGTTTCAATAACCAAGATCACAAGAAGAATAACCATGCACAAGAACACAAGAAGTATCCTGGGAAAACCCTTCTCAATCAAGGGAAAAACCCAACAATACTTTGCTATATTCTCAAGAGAAGATCGCCCACACCGTAGACCTTATCACGCAAGAGGGTTCTTACCAAAACCTAGAAACTAGTGCCCAAGACAGGTGCGCACTTCAGTCATACTAGTGCTTGCTAAAATTCTGAGATGACAAGTGAAGCGTGTGATCCACAATGGGGATCCATTCTTATTTATACAAGAAATAACACATAAAAAGGTGTGTCTATTGGCACAATAGGGCCGACCTCATTAACTCAATAATATAATTAATCATTACACAATATTAATTATATTTCACATGGTGGGGCCGACTTGTACCCTTCACAACATAATTAGGGTTACAAGAAAATCTTACTCTCAAACAATATAGCAAGGATCTATCTCATCCTCTAGTTCTTATCCACTATGGAAATGTCCATATGTGCTCAGCCACAGGGATGTCACACTCAACAGATCACTCAACTCACTCCACAGGAGTACCATCTGGAGCACCATATCAAGCCGACTCAACTAAGTCCATAGGAGTATAAGGCAAGAGACCATCTCAAGGCGACTCAACTCAGTCCAGAGGAGTACAAGGCAGGAGACCATCTCAAGTCATCTCAACTCAGTCCAGAGGAGTAGAAAAGAGACCACATGTCATCAAAACTCAGTCCAGAGTCTGACGCACACCCATCACATGGGCACACCCAACACATGGGCACACATCGTCTCAACTCAGTCTAGAGGAGAACAACACAACCATCACATGGGACCTCTCACATATCGACTCAACTCAATCCATAGGAGAATGACCTGGAGAATGTCACACGACGTTGCAATCATCGACAATCCCTCTCATCTAGGGAGGCATTCTCCACCAGGCCAAGTCTCTCACGGAATTACTCAAACTTTGTCCTGGCAAGAAGTTTGGTGAAGACAACTGCAACATGCTCGTGTGTAGAAAGGTATTTCACATGTACTTCTTTCCTCTACACCATATCTCTGATGTAATGGTATTTGATCTCAATGTGTTTCGATTTATCGTGAAACACAAGATTCTCTGAGAGCTTCACACAACTCTGGTTATCGCAATGGATAACAGTGGAATCCATCTCATGACCAAATAAATATGCAAGGAGATTATGAAGCTACACTATTTCGTGGACTGCCACACATAACGTTATGTACTCTGCTTCTATGGTATTCAAAGCCAAAGAGCTTTGTTTCTTACTGCACCAAGAAACCATGGCAGACCCCAAGGTAAAAAAACAACTGGGTGTGATCTTTCAGTCCACTACGCTCCCTGCCTAATCTCAATTAGCATATCCCTGCAATCTCATGTCTACACAAAAGGCATATCTCAGGCCATATCCAACTGTGCCTCGTAGATATCTCAGCACATGCTTCATTGCTATCCAGTGAGTCAATCTCGGTTGACTCATGAACTGACTAAGTAAATTCACTTCATAGCATATATCAGGTCGAGTGTTAACCATATACATCAATGATCCAATCAGCTGTTAGTAAATATGTGGATCAATCTCTCATGAATCAGTAGAATCCTTGTTCATTTTCTTCAGATCCATCACCATCGGTGTAGGCATGGACTTGCAGTCTGTCATACTAAATTTATTCAATATCTCCATTGTATATTTTCCTTGGCTCAGAAAAATCTCATCAGTCCTCTTCCATACTTCTAGTCCCAAGAAGTAGTGCATCATACCTAGATCCTTCATCTCGAATTCAGAATTCAATGCACACTTGCATTCAACAATAAGACTTTATGAACTGGTGAGGAATAAATCATCAACATATAGGACCAAAATCAGGAACTCGTCACAAACAATATGGTAGTATAGGTTTGGATCAACAACACTCTTGTTGAAGCCCAAACTCATCAGGAATCCATCCATCTTCTCATACCAAGCATGAGGTGCCTGCTTTAGTCCATACAGGGCTTTCTTCAACCTATACACATGAGACTTATTCTCATGTATCACGAATCCATCTAGCTTCTTGATGTAAATGTCTTCCTCAATCTCACCATTGAGAAAGGTTGTCTTTACATCCATCTGATGTAGTATTCAACCCATGGATGTAGCTAGGGAAACGATCGTATGGATGGAAGTGTATCAGGCTATAGGAGAAAATGTCTCCTCATAATCAATTCCCTCCACCTGAGAGAATCCTCTAGCCAAAAATATCGCTTTGTACTTCTCGACACTTCCATCAGCTGCAAGCTTGATCTTATAGATCCACTTAGAATTCACTACAGACTTCCCTTCTAGTCTCGGAACAATATCCCACACATCATTCTTCATGATGGAATCATACTCTTCTATCATGGCATCTTGTCGTACTTGTTGACCTGCTACTTCTCCATGACAAGAAGGCTCAGTGTCAATGATGCAGCTCATGGCTGAAACATAGCTCGAAAATCTTTATGGTCTCTTTCTCTCTCAGAATGTGCCTTGAGGAGATGCATGTCCCTCTGCCTCCTGCATAGTTTTTCAATTCCAGGTAGGCCTTTTATGGCCTACTACAGTATCTCTGGGAACATCATCTGGAGCTACGGGATCAACTGGATCAAATGGATCAATGATTGTCTCCCTCTGAACTGTTGAAGGGGGAGAAGGTACTATCTCGTTGTCAATCTCCATCTGATATTCTCTGGATCTTTGAAAGTCTATCTCTTCCTCAAATGTGACATCTCTTCTCACCTCAATTTGTCTCTGACCAGGGATGTAGATACAGTATGCCTCTAAAGATTCATTGTACCCCACAAATGTACTTTCTTCTCAAATAGTTTGACTCCCTCTGAAGTCAAGTGATTCCCTCTGAAGTTGGAAGGATAAACATATGTCTTGGAGGAATTGTGACATCATCTTTTTCATGTGTTTCTATCTTGGAGACATCCCATGTCTTCTCAAGTCCTCTACTACATCTACAGTACTTTATTGGCCTCCCATACTAGGATAATAACCAAGATGACCTCTCGTAGCGATAACAATCAAAATGGCCTCATGTACTAGGATAATTGTTGATATTATGGTAGTTGCGGGAGGTATTTACCTCCATGTGTAAACCTGACGAGAATAGAATATTCCGGGAAGCAAGAAGAAACCCTAAATAATTGATTAAGAACTCTAGAAGACAAGTCGGCTCAAGAGAATGATTTGTATTAAGTTATTAGTCTCCAAGAGAAGAAGTCGGCCCAGCTAAGTGTTAGAAAAACAGGACCACAGAGCAATAAAATAAAACAAATGCATAAACAAAAACACAGAAGACACACAATACAAGAGAGACACAGATTTACGTGGTTCACCCAGTGTGGGCTACGTCCACCAGAGAAATTGCCAGGTCCT
>ML816202.1:236288-260476 GCA_009831015.1 Picea engelmannii | reverse complement strand
TAAATTTCTCGACCCTAAACTTTCCATCTTCCGACATTGCTCCCACTTGAACCAGGAACCCTCTTTTCCTGCAAGTTACCTTACGCTCTGATACCAGTTGTTAGAAAAATAGGACCGCGGAGCAATAAAATAAAACAAATGCATAAACAAAAACACAGAAGACACACAATACAAGAGACACACAGATTTACGTGGTTCACCCAGTGTGGGCTACGTCCACCAGAGAAATTGCCAGGTCCTTCCTTTATTATTATCCAGCAAATGAAGGGATACAACCTACAACAAAACCCGTTGTAACTTCCTCTTCTTTCTCTCACAGTCTCCTCTCTCAGAATACAATATTCACCCTCTATCATAGCTGCAATACATTTCCCTCATAAAAGAGGGTTTCCTTCTAGGGAAAAAAACCCTAACATAATCTCTAGCATTAGATCTGCGACCTTATAATGAACGGTCCAGATTTACAATGAAATTACAATATAATTTTACAAGGCAATTTTTTCTTTGGGGGCTTCGCCCCCGAACCCCCGCTGGGGGTCGGCTTGCCCCCAGACCCCCCAGTCGGGGGGATGGACCCCTTGGACCCCGCAGAGGGGGTACCCCCACTCTGCACTCCCCCGCGTGGAAGAGTGTACATACTTCTGGGGTGTAAATACTTCATGGGGTATAGACACGGCTGAAAGCAAAGGACCTCTACATCATGAAGATAATCAAGATCCACAACCAACACTAAGTGACTTAGAGGACTATAAATAAAGGGCACTTGAGCTCATTTGTACACACACCTCACAACTGCAGTGGTGCGCAAGTTTTGAGAAGAGTTGCAGTTGCAGCTGCTACAACTAGCAAATTTTAGTTTTGATTGGGATTCTCTCTTGGTGATAGTTTGGACTTTTTGCTTGGCCTCTTCTGGTTATTCTTTCTTGGTGCGCTATCCATGGAGATAGGTGCACTATCTTGTTTGGCTATCTATCCTAGGGTTTTCTTCCGGAATGATTCTCTTTCAAGGTTAAGGTGCTTGGGGATGGCTTCGGCCTATGGTTGGGTGACAATATTGCCATATTGTCTATGGTTAAATGAGCACATCCATTAATTTCTAACAGGGTATGGGCCCACACTATCTTCGGACGGTCTAACCATTGGAAGATATATTGGGAGGATTTGCTCAATTACAGTTGCAGTTGCAGCCAATTTTTAATCCAACAATGAAACCCTAACCCTCTCATTGAGGCACCTTAAGTGAAGGGATTGACCTAATTTCTGGATAGACTAGTGCGCCCTAGCTTAGCACATCTCCTGATACTCTCGGCAAGCTAAAACGTCAAGTTTGAGTTTTTGGTCAAAATCAAGGGTTGACCAAGTCAAAGCAGTTATGACTTACTCTATGAAGTCAGAAAACAAGTTAGAAGGGGCTTCTAACTTCAGAGCATGGAAGACAAGGATTGATCTCATCCTTTCCAAGAATAAAATGTTGGATATAATGAAATGAAAGATTGTGGAACCAGAGTTTGAAGAAGGAAAAGAGAAGGAACCACAGAACGTTGCAGTTATGGAGAAGTTCAAATACAATGACATCAATTCCATGAGTATCATAGTGGATTTTATAAAAAGACCACCTGATACCCTACATCTCCCATCTTGACTCATCTTAGAAGATGTACGATGCCCTAACAAACCTCTTCTCAGTCAGAAACATTGGACAAGTAATGAGTGAAGAATGAGCTCTGTGACATGAAGATGAATGATGATGACAGCATAACATCACACTTTGTGAGAATCTCTCAATTAAGAGATCAACTACAAGCTATTGAAGGGATCATTTCAGAGAAGGAACTAGTAAATATAGTACTCAATGGTCTTCCCAAACTATGGGATGCATTTTCCGCAAGCACGAACACAAGGAAGGTGTATCCTACATTTGAAGAACTTTGGACTTGTTGTGCACAAGAAGAATCAATGATCAGTGCAAAAGAGAAACCCCAAAAGAAATACAATGATCAAGCCTTCACATCAAGGTTTAAGAATTTTAGGAATAAAAAGAAGTTTGGCTTCAGGAAGAAACCAAATCAAGAGAAAGATATGTCAAAAATACAATGCTTCAATTGTTGAAAATATGGTCGCTACAAGAGTCATTGTCCCGAGTTAAAGAAAAGGAAGGAAACACACGAAGCATCAGTTGCCGAAGAAAGGGAACCCTCAAAGAAAGCCAAGCAGGAAAAAATAGACTTATTCTTCTAAGACAAGGCAACAATACTCTTCCTAGTTCTTGTACATACCATGTTTTCTATACATATCATGCATATCTATTTATTAGAAGATAATATGGTCAAAGAGAAACTATACCTATGGAAGAACAAAAAGATAAGGATTTCTATCACAATGACTACAAGACAGGCAATACACATGAAAGGATGAAGTACATCAACAACCCCTGGTAAAAATTCATGTGGAAGTTATTACATAAGTAACAATTGCAAGATAAGCCGAAATCAGAATCAATCTTGAAGAAACCTAGAAGAAGTAAAGACAGAAAGAAGTCAGCAATCAAGAGGAAATTGGAAAAAGACTTGTGACATTTTGCAAAAGGAAATAAGGATGCAGACGAAAGCGTGGACTCTGTTAGATGGAGGGAGCTGATTATATATCTCCAAAAGAAGAGCATGCATCCATGCATGAAGAAAGGATTAGGAGGGAGCTAATCCCAAATTATATGATCCATTGAAGATGATGAGGTATCTATCCATGGTAGAAACCATGAAAAGCAACACGTGTTCAGTGTGACTTTAGAAGAAGTCTTCTTCAAAAAGAAGCCTTAAAGTATCCCTGGTTTTCCATACACATCCATGGTCCTATTATGAAAGAAATAAGTTGAAATCTTCAAGGCATGGAATCCATAGAAAACACCTTGGACCCAAGAGCTAAAGAAAATCATGAGAAAGAACATGAAGATTCCAAGAGAGAAAGAAAAGCCAGAACAACTAGTCATTGTATCGAGAATCACAAGACTACCAACCTGATCTGAACTCACTAAAATCAATTAAGCAGAGGAAATGAAAGTTATGATGAAGAATAGTGTATGGAAGACTTATGAATGTAAGTGATGCAGGAGCATCGCTCCAACCCAGTGACACACCAACTAGACAACACATTCAAGCGCGCATTCAAGGAGGAAGAGGCACCAACCCTCATTTTAAAATTTAAAATTGCATTTAATGCAATTAAATGTGTAAGGCTGGAAGAGACAAGGTCGTTGCCTTTGCGTAGGTTGTAGGTAGAGTTTCCTTTAATGGTTGATAGGCTGATGAATATCTAGATCCGATCCGGACTAGACAACCATTTAATGTAATTCAATGAGAGTAGGTAGATGGAGGGAAAGGCTCGAGGAGCCCCTCTTTTGTAAAAAGATCTTTGTATCTAAATTCATTAGGTTTTTAGGAGACGAGACCATATAAGGAGATTAGGAAGAGAGGAGAGGAGAGAGCCGAGACTCTATTGCAGTCCGAGCTTTTGTAAACATTGTAACATACATTCATGTTAATACAAAAAGAGTAGTTTTTCCTGCATATGATGTTGTGTGTGTTTATGTGTATTTGGTGAATGTCATCTGTGTGTTATTTTATGTTGTAGATGTATGTTAGATTCCATCTGCAAGGTGTAGACATAATTTTTTGTCTATGAGTTTGTTGATTTCAGTCTGGGTTCTTTGTGGCTAAATGAAAAGAGTGCATGACAGAGTGTTGAGGACTCTGTGAGCCAGTGCAAAGAGTGCACATCTTATTTCTGTGTTGAATTCAGGCAAGGACATGCCAGGAGGGAACAACAGAGGAATCATAAACTCAAGGGAGGAGCCTCAAGGTTACTAAAAACCTTGGAGGAGAGACTGTGCAGAGGAAGGCAGAGAAAGATAGAATTACTGAGGATTCTGCAGAGCTCTGTCAGGATGGCATCGAGAAGGTGAAAGGAGTGCACAAGAGAACTCTGTCTCGAGTTACGTGAGATGAGAAGTGTCAAGGAGAAGACATTTACAGAGTTGTTGAAAACTCTGGAGGAATACCTACGCAAGTAGTTCACCAAGCCAACTCTCAGACGAAGTGTTGAAAGATAGCCAGTTGAAGGCCAGTCAAACACAAGGAGTGTGCATAGAAACGAAATGTTTCAAGTTCATAAGATCAGAAGGAATAGTGTCATTATGCATAGAATCTATGCAAGGAGTGCAGAAGGCCAAGAGCAGTTCAATTAAGTGGACTGAGAGTCAAGCGCAAGAAGTGTGTAACAGTGGACTTATTCCAAGTCCTAAAGCTCAGGAGAGATAGTGCAAAGTTACATGCAGAGCACAAGTGTGTATTAGGGCCAAGGTCTAAGTTTCATTGCCAAATCTCAGGAGGAGAAGTGCAAATGAGACCCAAAGTCACAGGGCTCGTAGGAAGTAGATAGAAGGCCGAGACCTTTGAAACATTTTGAAATATTCCAAGTATGGGAAGAAAAATCAAAGCTCAGGAGGAGGAGCGAAAACAACCATTAGATCAGCTGCAGAGAGGAGATATGGTCGTTGAATCTCACGTCTAGACACTCAGAAGAGTGCACAGAAGGAGATCAGATCTGGACCGTAGGATCTAAGCGTGTGGACCAACAGTCGTTGGATCCAGGTAAGGTGAATTCACCTCAACCCTTTGAAAGTGAACGGGAGGATACTCGAAGAGTCAGGAGCCACAAAAATCCTGATCGTCCATTGAGAAGGGACACGTGGCAAGAGATCAACATTTCGCTGACTCACAACTTAGGAAGTCATAGATAGGAGTCGTGGGAACTCGCAAAGTTCGAGTTCACGAAAGGATCACGACTGTTGATAGAAGGAGGGATTTGGACCGTATATCTGGTCCTGAAAAGTTCACAAGTTCGAGAATCGAAAGAAGGGAGGAATCCATTGTCGAACTTCGCAAAACGCGAAGTCCTGAGTTCGCGAAGGAGATTTGAACCGTTGGATCATGGGGAGTCATAGACCATCGATCTGACCTAGCAGATTTTGACTGTTCAGATATCTGAGGAGAGAGCAAGCAATCTTCCAGAGACATGAAACACAAAGTCGCGAAGCATTCAGAAGTTGGGCCCCGGGTCATAGTCAGAGGTCACATTGATGAAGGTTAAGGGAGGAGCGAGCACGTGTTAGGCTTTAGTTCGGGAGTTCAGGAGTTCGAGAGTCAGGAGACTCGGGGTTGACTCACATGCAAGTACCCGACATGCGAAGTCACAAAGCGCCTTTTGGATAGGTGCATGGTCACAACCAGTGGTCATGGGGAGGAATCTTGCGCCTGGTGCTTATTCGCGTGGGCGGAGTTTCACAAGGACTTGTGGATTTATTTCTTGGAGGTTCCAACAGAGACCTGAAGAGCTGCTTCAGCTCAGAGAATTGGAACGATCCAGTGACTGGGAGGTCGACAGACCTTTCTCACATAGGGGGGGATGCATTAGGTGGTGTCGGAGCCACTTTCTGTCTGTAGACAGCAGGTAGAGGGAGACAGAGTAAATAAGGAGATAGTATGATTACATCATGTGGTGTCATATTTTGATTTCGCCAGTAGGTAGTAGGTGAAGGGGGAAACAGAGTGTGATTCTCTGTAAATATTATTGCAAGGTGTGCAACAAAGGGTAGACAGTCAGGTGGGTTGATCCAGAAGAACCAGTTGCGTTCTTGAAGGTAGAAAAAGAATATGGATACTAAAGGTTGGAAGCGTGTTCAAGGCAAGGACCAACAACAGGAAAGCAGGGAAGAGATGGATAAAGAAATCCAAGAAGTCAGAGCAAGAATGGAGAAGCTTTCATTTAAAATGCAGCAAGAATCAAAAGTGCATTGGGTGTATGAGTGGCCCATGAAGAAGAAGGTGAAATGGCTTGTTCAGAAATTGTTGGCTAGAGGACAACAACAACTGTTAAGGAGGTGGCTGAGGTATGTCAAAAGCCTCATAGATGAAGAGGAAGTGGTTCACATCTATGAGACAAAAACTAGGAAGATTCTTAGTGATGATGAGAAGAAGAGATTAGACAAGGGTCTCAGAAACTGCCATGTGGGCAGTGAAGAACTTTCAGATTGTCAGGTGGGCAATGATATGGGATCATTAGAGGATCTCATAGACAACCAAAAGGGCATGGCAGAAATCCCATAATGCCAGGTGGGAAAGGGAAGTGATATGAGACTGGTTGAGGGTCTCATGAGCTCAGAGGTGAGTTTAGATCACCAAGGAGTGCTTATGGAGAGGAGATCAGAGGATCTCATGGACTACTAGGAGGGAAGAGAAGGAATCTCATTTTTCCAAGTGGGAAAGGAAGGAGAGATGAACTCAGCTGAGAGTTCATATCAGTAAGGAGAGTTGATGGAGGAATATCATAAGAGTATTTTGATCATTGAAGGGATCAAAGAATTCCTACCAAACATCCAATTGAAGGCATGTGCACATGATGAAAGTGCAACAACAGAGGAAGGACAACCAGTAGTGACTGTCGTGATGAAGGAGCAGGTATCATAATCTACCCAAGGAGAAGAAGAAGAAGAGAAAACAGTTGAGATGCTCACTTAATGGGAGATAGAATTGAGGATGTTGGAGGATTGGTTGGACAATCTAGAACCATTAGATGGATACCAGAAGACAATCATGCAAATTTCAGGAGGAAATCATTCGACATAATTGCTCAAATTTTTTATCCAGGAAGTTGAACAGGAAATGACTGGAGCACTGGAACCTGCAGTAGAAGAGGAAGAAGACAACATAGACTTTGTTGAGCTACACGAGGAACTAGAAACCCTGGAGAAAAGGGTCAAGATGCGAAGTATGCACGTCCAACAGGCTAAGTTGGAGACAGATGGAGGAGCATACTAGTCAGGAGAGAAATTAGAGGAAGTTGGAGATATGTCAACGGGAGAACTGGTAGAAGAAAAGATGTCAAAAGGAGAGGTTGAGCAGAAAATTAGTGATGAGACTACACAACTGAAGTTTGCAACAAGGTGGAAATCTAAGGCCACAAGAGATGGATAAAATCGCAAGGGGGGTCAAGTTTATCTACCCATTGACAAGGAGGGAGTTCAACGGAGCAGACTGCATAAAGAGAACCAACCACTGGAGCAACTAGACAGAGTAAGAGAGGAGATAAGAAGGTTGATGTTGAGGTCAGCAACAAAATCTGTCAGCAGGAAGAAGCTGAACAGAGGAGAGCATGCCATAGCAGTAGAGAAGGACAAGAAGAAGCAACAACAACAAAGCCATGGAGCAGATGGATATCTCCAGAAGAGAGTTTGGGATCTAGGAGGATTTCAATAGAGCTGGGAAGCTCATGAGAAGGATCTCATGAATTTTTCACAGCAGTGGAGTATGATGCACGAGCATCGCTCCAACCCAGCGACGCGCGAGCTAGACAACACATTCAAGTGTGCATTCAAGGAGGAAGAGGCGCCAACCCTCATTTTAAAATTGTATTTAATGAAATTAAATGTGTAAGGATGGAAGAGCCAAGGTCATTTCCTTTGTGCAGGTTGTAGGTAGAGTCACCTTTAATGGTTGACAGGCTAATGAAGATCTAGATCCAATCTAGACTAAACATCCATTGAATGTAAAATGAGAGTAGGTAGATGGAGGGAAAGGCTCAGGAGCCCCTCTTTTGTAAAAATATCTTTGTATATAAATTCATTAGGTTTTGATGAGACGAGAATAGAGATGGAGATTAGGAAGAGAGGAGAGGAGAGATCTGAGACTTTGTTGCAGTCTGATATTTTGTAAACATTGTAACAAACATTCATGTTAATACAAAAAGATCAGTTTTTCCTGCATATGATGTTGTGTGTGTTTATGTGTATTTGGTGAATGTCATCTGTGTGTTATTTTATGTTGTAGATGTATGTTATATTCCATCTACAGGGTGTAGACAAAATTTGTTGTCTGTGAGTTTGTTGATTTCAGTCTAGTTCTTTGTGGATAAATGCAAAGAGTGCATGACAAAGTGCTGAGGACTCTGTGAGCCAGTGCAAAGAGTGAACATTTGAGTTTTGTGTTGAATTCAGGCAAGGACATGCTAGGAGGGCACACCAGAGGAATCATAAAATCAATGGAGGAACCTCAAGGTTACTGAACACCTTGGACGAGAGACTGTGCAGAGGAAGGCACAAAGAGACATAATTACTGAGGATTCTGCAAAGCTCTGCCATGAGGGCATCGAGCAGGTGAAAGGAGTGCACAAGAGAACTTTGTCTCGAGTTTTGTGAGAAGAGAAGTGTCAAGGAGAAGACATTTACAGAGTTTTTTAACACTCTGGAGGAAGACCTATGCAATGAGTGCACCAGGCCAACACTCGGGCGAAGTGTTGAAAGACAACCAGTTGAAGGCCAGTCAAGAAAAAAGAGTGTGCGTAGAAATGAATTGTTTCAAGTTTGTAAGCTCAGGAGGAATAGTGTCATTGTGCACAGAATCTCTACAAGGAGTGCAGAATGTCAAGAGTAGTTCAATTAAGTGGACTGAGAGTCAAGCGCAAGGAGTGTGCAAGAGTGGACTTATTCCAAGTCCCAAAGCTCAGGAAAGATAGTGCAAAGTTGCACACAGGACCCAAGTGTGCATTAGGGTCGAGGTCGAAGTTTTGTTGCCAAAGCTCAGGAGGAGAAGTGAAAACGAGACCCGAAGTCATAGGGCTCACAGGAAGTATATCGAAGGCCGAGACCTTCGAAACGTTTCGAAATATTCCAAGTCTGAGAATAAAATCCAAAGCTTAGGAGGAGGAGCAACAATAGTCATTAGATTAACTACAAAGAAAGAGATTTGGTCGTTGAATCTCATGTCCAGACACTCAAAAGAGTGCGCAGAAGGAGATCATATATGGACCATAGGATATGAGCACATGGACCAACAGTCATTGGATCCAAGTAAGGTGAACGCACCTTAACCCTTTTAAAGTGCACAGGAGGATACCCGAAGAGTCAGGAGCCATAGAAATCCTGACCGTCCATCGAGAAGGGACACGTGGCGAGAGATCAACATTTTGTTGAATCGCAACTCAGGAAGTCAGAGATAGGAGTCGTGAGAACTTGTGAAGTCCAAGTTCATGAAAGGATCATGGTCGTTGATCGAAGGAGGGATCTGGACTGTAGATATGGTCCAGAAAAGTTCAAAATTTTGGGAATCGGGAGAAGGGAGGAAGCCATTGTCGAACTTCGTGAAACGTGAAGTCCCAAGTTCGTGAAGGAGATCTGAACCGTTGGATCATAGGGAATCATAGACCGTCGATCTGACCCAGTGAATTTCGAGGGTTTGGATATCGGAGGAACGAGCAAGCAATCTTCCGAAGACGCGAAACATGAAGTCACGAAGCATTCGGAAGTTGGGCCCTGGGTCATAGCTAGAGGTCACATTGATGAAGGTTAAGGGAGGAGCTAGCATGTGCTAGGTTCTAGTTCGAGATTTCGGGATTCGAGAGAGTCAGGGTTGAATCACATGAAAATACCCGACATGAGAAGGCGTGAAGCGCCTTTTGTATAGGCGTGTGGTCATAACCAGTGGTCACGGGGAGGAAGCTTGTGCTTGGTGCTTATTCGCGCGGGCGGAGTTTCACAAGGACCTATGGATTTATTTCTTGGAGGTTCCAGCGGGGACCCGAAGAGCTGCTTCATCTCAGAGAATTGGAACGATCCAGTGACCGGGAGGTCGGCTGACCCTGCTGAGGTAGGGGGGGTTGCATCAGTAATCATTGTGAGATCCATAACTAGAGGTTCTCCCAGATGGAGGGAGAACATTATGATGATTGATTGTTCCAGTAAACCAGACATACCTCTACATGAGCCATTATATCATTCACAATATCCATGGGTTGGAGTTTACATCAGATGAATGCAAAGATTGTTCTTTAGAATAATTGAACAAAGAGCGTATGTAGAGAAACCTCAAGGCTTTGAGGTATACCAGAAAGAGACCCTTATATGCAAATGGAAGAAGACAACTTGGTGGAGAACCTCCAATGCACAATAGAAGTGTGGTGAAAACTTTCTATAAAAGAGATATTGTATCATAATGGTTACTCAAAACTTCAAGATGATGGATTTCCAATCCATGACAAACTCTCATGATAGCAGAAAAGGTACCACTTGGATATGTTCCAATTTGACCCTTGCCATGATGTTGTAAACTAGCAGGAAACAAAAGAGATGAATCCAACTATGATATACTATAATGATCAAAGCTATATGAAGCCTTCAGAGAAAACTAGTGTTCTAGAAAGACTGAAGTACATTGAGATCAAGCATTACATTCTCCATGATGAGGTCCAAAAAGGAGAAGTGGTTCTCCAATATATCTCCACAAATGATTAGATAAGAAGATATTTTGGTAAAGCCTCTATCCAAGATGAAAGAGTTTGTGTACTCAATAAACAAGTTGTAGTTCGTGGAGATGACTTCCTTATTGAAAAGGGAAGAGATAAGTCCTAGGTTGGGAGGGAGAACTAATGTGTTATTGATTTATAGACAATCATTTTTCAGTTTGAAAAATGGTCCAAGATGAGAAATTCCTTTCCAGTTCGGAAATTGGTTTGAGATTTCTGACAGACATGCATTTTCCAGTTCGGAAAATGGTCCAGATCGAACAGTCATTTTTGTAATGAAAATGGTTCGATGGATTGTTGATGTACCATAGACAACGATTCCCCTTGTGGCCAGTGTGGGGGAATGGTCTAGGACAGTATTTCTTATTGATATTCACTCTCAGTAGTGGTCAAGAAGACTGGTCTGCCTTGTCGGAAAATCATTCTTTCAAAGCTCACAATTGTGAGAAGTTTCGAAGAATGGTTTGTTTTGGAGGTTGGTGCAGGACAATCATTTCCTTAGGAAATGGTTTGGGCAGTCATTCCCCAGGGCAGATTCATTCTCTCCAGGTTTCACTTTGTTTAGTGCCAGAGGAATGGCCCAAATAGGTGAATGGTCTAGGTTCAACAATCAGGGACAGGCATTCCCTAGGGCAGACTCATTCTCTCTAGGTTGCACTTTGTTTAGTGCAAAGGAATGGCCGAGATAGGTGAATGGTCCAAGCTCAGAAATAAAGACATTTATTCTTCTATGCTTGAGAATAATAGTCCAGTAGCTCATGACTAATGTTTTACCTTCTGAGGGTAGATGCTCTTCCAGATCTCACATATGCGAGTAGAAGAATGGCCTAGATGATTCAGTTTATATCATGACATTGTTTTTCTGTGTAGGTTCATATCAGATGATATGATTGCTATGAAGATTGTATGTATCTGGACAGTAGACATATGCTACTGTGGTGGATGTGTTCCATTGATTATGACTATGTGTCATTGATTAAGTAGTTGTGTACTACTTGGTGTGGTAGTGTACCACTGGGTTGTAGTTGTGTACTACTATGGATAGACACAGTTGTGTTCTATTGAATGACATTGTTCTGATTGCCATGAAGACTATCAGCTAGATGGATAGTCAGTGTGTTGGTGGACTGACATTCTCCAGGCATAAAATGGTCCAGGACAGTTATTCTTCTAGGACGTATGTACGGAATAGAAGAATAATCCTTGTAGCCCATGGTGTGGCTTCCAACATCTGTTGGAACAATTATTCTTCTAGGACATATGTCCAGATTAGAAGAATGGTCCTTGTATCACTCCTTGGAGTGAGTGACTTATTCAGTATCATGTCCGATTACTCATATGGAGTATGGTTTCGGGAGATGATGCAGTTGATATGGTCAGATGACAATGATAATGATGATGGTGCTCATGATTTTATCATGAGATAGCATGTTTGGCTATGATGATGCTACCAATTCAATGGTATGTTTGTGCTCAAGACCATTGCCTTCAATACCTCCCTAGCTAGGAGGGAGTGTTGATATTATGGTAATTGCAGGAGGTATTTACCTCCATGTGTAAACCTAACGAGAATAGAATATTTCAGGAAGCAAGAAGAAACCCTAAATAATTGATTAAGAACCCTAGAAGACAAGTCGGCTCAAGAGAATGACTTATATTAAGTAATTAGTCTCTAAGAGAAGAAATCAGCCCAGCTAAGTGACTTAGAGGACTATAAATAAAGGGCGCTTGAGCTCATTTGTACACACACCTCACAACTGCAGTGGTGCGCAAGTTTGGAGAAGAGCAGCAGTTGCAGCTGCTGCAACTAGCAGATTTTGGTTTTGGCTGGGATTCTCTCTTGGTGATAGTTTGGACTTTCTGCTTGGCCTCTCCTGGTTATTCTTGTTTGGTGATCCCTGGAGAGAGGTGTGCTATCTTGTTTGTCTATATAGCCCAGGGTTTTCTTCCGGAATGATTCTCTGTCAAGGTTAAGATGCTCGGGGGTGGCTTCGACCTATGGTTGGGTGACAATATTTTTATATTGTCTATGGTTAAACGAGCACATCCATTACTTACTAACAATAATAACCAACCAAAGAAAATTTGGACTCTCGTACCAAGGATAATGATCCAAGTCATGAGGGCTCCCATACCATGGATAATACCCTTCATTATGAAAATGAAAGAAACTATAGGGTAATGATGAAATCAAATAAGGAATGTAGTACAGAACTTACCTTAGTCTACAATCATGCTCAATCTTTATTTTGGTCCTCCTGCAAAAGATGATATATGAAGAAGAATGCCTCATCTTGTATGTCTTCATCTCTCTGATGTGGTTCTGAATCGACATCTATAGTGGATGCATATTGTCTTCCTTTCTTCTTGGTAGGACAATTTCTCGCAATGTGTCCATACTTGTCACATATGAAACATTGAATCCTTGAAATGACTTTTCTATATTCATGACCTGAAGTTGCTGGGTCTTTGAATGCTTTGCCAAAACTTCTTGTATTTCCTCTTCCTCTCTTTGCATGAGAGGCAAGGGCTTGATTTTCATCATGATCGAAGTCTTTCACTCCTCTGGCTATAAGTCTGGTTTCCTCCTGGGTGAAGTCTGTCCATAGACGATCAAATCCAGGTAGATCTTCTCTACCATTGATGCTTTGAAGAAATGGTTTCCAATGTTTTGGAAGAGCATTTAGAGTAGTCAATACAAGTTCTCTATATGATATGGTTTCTCCAATGGCACCCAGTTAATCTCTGATCTGTGAAATCTTCATGAAGAATGTAGCAACAGTGTCAGTTTTTGTCATCTTGATATGTTGAAGTTGATTCTTCAATGTAAGGTATCTGATGATGTTGTTACTCTCAATCATATTCTTCAATGCTTCATACATCTCATAAGTTGTCATAGGGTAGAAATATGAGGTAGTAGATGATCTTTTATTTAATAGATGATTATATTCCTTACGTTGACATCATATGTCTTCCAATCATCCTTCTCTTCATTGGTACTTGTTTCTGGTAGAGTCTTTTCTATCAAACGCAATAGGTCATCCTCTTCCAGGGTAATCTGTAGTCTTGAATTCCAAGAATTGAATTTGCTTGATCCATCAAGCCTATCTTCCACCAAAGTTATGTTTCTCATGGTTTGCATATTCTTCCACAAACCCTAACGACTAGGCTAGGAAACCTAACGGCTAGACTAGGCTAGAAACCTTAGGTTTCATTGGACTTATGACTGCCAACAATAAGCCTTGAAAGTCATAAGAACACTGGTAAGCTTGAAAAATCCTTTAATGAGCTGCAGAAACCCTAAAACTGAAATTCTGCAGAAAATTGTGGAACCCTATAAACCCTAGGGCCAAAAATAAAAGATTCTCAAAATTTCAATCTGAGAGTCTCTGGAGGTGTACTGAAGGAGGTTGTACACTCTTATGCAGAAATTATCCCCAACGCTCAAGTATAAGGCATTGAAACTAGCAAAAGATGGGGAGTCATTGTTGCAATTGCAGCAAGGGGGGATGGATGACTTCTTCAAAGGATTGTGCAATGGTCTCTTCAGAAACTCTGCTCTCATACCATGTTGAATTTTAATGCTTAGCTCATGCACATTTATTTTATTTCATTCAGCATGTACTTGAACTATAAACAATGCAGCAATACCATACACAAATGTTGCAATAACTAAGATCACAAGAAGAATAACCATGCACAAGAACACAAGAAGTATCATGGGAAAACCCTTCTCAATCAAGGGAAAAAACCAGCAATCCTTTGCTATATTCTCAAGAGAAGATCCCCCACACCATAGACCTTAGCACATAAGAGGGTGCTTACCAAAACCTAGAAACTAGAGCCCAAGAGAGGTGTGCACTTCAGTCGTACAAGTGCTTGTTGAAATTTTGAGATGACAAGTGAAGTGTGTGATCCACAATGGGGATCCACTCTTATTCATACAAGAACTGACACAACAAAAGGTGTGTCTATTGGCACAATAGAGACGACCTCATTAGCTCAATAATATAATTAATCATTACACAATATTAATTATCTTTCACATGGTGGGGCTGACTTGTACCCTTCACAACATAATTAGGGTTACAAGTAAATCTTACGCTCAGACAATATAGCAAGGATCTTTCTCATCCTCTATTTCTCATCCACTAGGGACACGTCCACTTGTGCTCAGCCACAGGGACGTCACACTCAACAGATCACTCAACTGAGTCCACAAGAGTACTATCTGGAGCACCATCTCAAGCCGACTCAACTAAGTCCATAGGAGTACAAGGTAGGGGACCATCTCAAGCCAACTCAATTCAGTCCAGAGGAGTACAAGGTAGGAGACCATCTCAAGTCATCTCAACTCAGTCTAGAGGAGTAGACAAGAGACCACAAATCATCACAACTCAGTCCAGAGTTTGACGCACACCCATCACATGGGCACACCCAACACATGGGCACACATTGTCTCAACTCAATCCAGAGGAAAACAACACACCCATCACATGAACCCTCTCACAGATCGACTCAACTCGGTCCAGAGAAAAACGACCTGGAAAATATCACACGACGTTGCAATCATCAACATAAACTAATTTTTAGATTAATAAAACTTTTAATATAAGTAATATTTTAAAAATTATATTTATTTTATAATTATTAATATTTTAAGAATCATATTTATTTTATAATTATTATATATGTAAAAGTATTCATCAATAACAATATTAACATATATGCTTAAGTAAAAAAAAATATTAATATAAAACAAAAATAAAAATAAATAAATATATAAGTCATATAATATTTTATAAATAACAATTACAAACTAAACACATTGACATAAAAACATCAACATAATAACTTATATAAAAGCAAAACCACTTTAATAAAATATATTATAATTAAAACCTTTTTAACATATTATACTTTAAACCTTGAAAGGGGAGGAGAGATTATGTAGAAATGGATTTAACCACTCTTACCTTTGAATAGGGCTTCACATGGTAATGTAGTTGCCCCTATAGCCTTCCCGTGTAACCTTTCTATTTCCAAGTCGGTGCCCCCTCCCAATAGGATTTATGAGACTTAGAGGATGTGTTTAGATGTTTGTCAAAAAATCTCAACCACTATCATTGAAATTGGGAATTGGAGAATTCACCTCGTTTAATTATTGATCCACCTCTTTTATATTTTTCAAGTCATCCCATTGGTAACAACACTTGAAAAGACATGGAGTTTTGTTATTGAAAAAATGGAGAATATTGTCACATTCCTTCATAGTCATGTGTAGATTCAATGGGACTCCACATGTGATTTATTTGTATATTTAAGTAGTTTTTCTCTATGCCATACTACAAAGGGTGAGTGCTTTCTCCTATGATGAACTGTTGGCATTAGTATTATATCTTGTTTGTGTGGACCGGTGGAAAAGTGGGGGCTCAGCGGGAAGAGGATTGTATCTAGTCTTGACAAACCACTCTTGTCTTTTCAATTTGTTTTATGTTTTTTTTGTCACTCTTGTTATATGGTATAAATTTTTCATAGTTATTGAGGGTTATTCCTGATCAAAGTTACGCAAATACGGAAGAAGAAGAAAAATGGAGAGAATGGGAAATGGTTGGTGATATTATGGAAATGACCAAAAAAAACCCCGAAAATTCAATGATTTTTTTCATAAAATCCTCTCTATTTGGTTCTCGTTGTGTTAGAGTAACACTGCAATCAATGTTTTATAGTAGTTGTGATCCTTCTTACAACTTATGCCAACTTAATCAAAGTTGGCCATGCCACATTAACACTACATCACAACCTAAGGAGTTATATACATGAAATATCATATAATCAAAGTGGACCATTGCAATTTGGGTTATGTGTTTAAGATAATAAATATGTTTAAAATAATAATTAGTTAGGTTTTATATATTTAGCATATATCATGGTTGATTAAGTTTTATATATTTGACATGATTTGAGGGAACAAAGCAATGATCATTAAATAAATGATTTGAGGGTCAGAGAACAAAGTAGTGCTCATCTTCATTCATTAATAATAAATAAATGATTTGAGGGTCAGAGAACAAAGTAGTGCTTATCTTCATTCATTAATAATATTGATTATTAAAAACCATTCAATTGAATAGTAAATTATTTTTTATACTTATAAACTTATTTTAATTTTATTAATTTATAATTAAATAATATTTTCATATTCTTTATATATTTTTAATTTTTTTATAATTAAACAATATTTAGATATTTTTTTAAATATTATATAAATTTAATCAACCATAAACAATTACTTCATAACTTCTTAATCGTAATTTTCAATTTTATAGTACTGTCAATTTTTCCAATTCCAACCACTAAACTTTATATCTTATCTATTTTACTTTGCTTTTATGTATTGTTTCTTTAATGTTAAATTTTATAATTTTATTTATGACTAAACTTTATATCTTATCTTTTTTACTTTTCTTTTGTATGGTTTCTTTAATATTAAATTTTATAACTTTATTGTGTATGCTTTATTTTTAATATTAAATTTTATAATTTTATACAATATCAATTTCTTCAACCCCTAAACTTTATATCTTATCTTTTTTACTTTGCTTTTGTGTGATGCTCTTTGTATAGTTTCTCTAATATATGGGTTGTTGATCAACTCACATAAGTACCTTATCTCTTTTCTTTTTTTTACTTTGATTTTGTATACCTTATATCATATCTTTTTTACTTTGATTTTGTATAACTTATATCTTATCTTTTTACTTTGTTTTTGTGTGATGCTCTTTGTATTGTTTCTCTCATGTATTGTTTGTTGATCTTGTTTTTGTGTGATGTGTATTGTTTCTCTCATGTATGGTTTGTTGATCTCATGTATGGTTTGTTCATCAACTCACATAAGTAATTTTCTGTTTTGTTCATAAAGAAATAATACTTAATTGTTTTAGGTAATTTATGTTTAAAGGCATTATTGTCTTGTTGTTCTATAAAATGTGCACACATTTTTTATTAAGGCATATTTTATATTTTTTTTGTTTAAGTTAATTTAATTTATATATGTGATTTTTTTAAGTAGTCAAAGCATCATAATTTTATAGGATGTTTTAATTGTTGCAATTTTCTTATTAAGTTTCATGATCATAGTTTGTCTTGTCATGATGTGAGTTAGGTTATATAATTTAACCAATCTCTTATAGATTGAAAGATTGTGTTTATAAAGTGTTTAGTCTTATTGTGCAACCTAATCATTGGTATAAAAGTGTAGATGTTTTGCCTCTGCATCCACTTCTTGATTAGCAAATTGTAAGTGATTAAACTAGATTCAACATATTTGCTTAAGTTAAATGTTAATATGAACCAATTCTTAGTGTTGGAGGCATGGGGTCGATCCAACTCCCTTTACCAACCTTATAAATAACACTTACCAAGATTATAAATAACACTTACCAAGATTTGAGATGGAAAGTAATACTAACCCCCTAACTGTTTCAACCTTAATGCAAGCATAACATAGTGAATGATCAATTAATCCCTATAGAAGCAACATGAGGAAATTTCACAATATGTTTTTAGATATCCTCAACAAAATCATATCACAAGTTTCCCCTGAAATATTTACTAGAATATATCGTGTACATTTAGTCGCAGAAGCACGTACAAGAAGAAGAACAAGCATAGTGTTCCCTTGCTAATGTTAAATAACTTGATAAGTTAGTGTACTCCATACCTACTTTGAATCTTAATACTTCCATGGTATGAAGAAGATAAATCTTACAACTATGAAAATTTCCTTGACCACAAACACTTGGTGACAAGTCCACAATCAACAATGCAAAGAGAATAGTGAACTCGTCACTATGTGGGCCAATGTAATGAAAGTAATGCATGAAAAATTACACACATTGAGATACCATGAAAACCAATACATGAGATGGTAGTAACCACGCCAATGTCATGATCAGTTAATAGATCATTTATATAATTGAGTTCCATGCTCTTGTGGACCATTTGGACATTAGATAGGAAGACCCCAACCTCATTCTCAAGCAATAGAGTGGACTACATTAGTATATTGATTCCAAACTTGAGTTACAAGTAAATACAAGGGTATGCAATAGAGTGGACTACATTGGTATATTGATTCCAAACTTGAGTTACAAGTAAATACAAGGGTATGCCCACAGGTTTACACAAAACATTGAACATAAGAAAAAGTCTAAGAACCACAACAATATCCCTCCTGGCAACTATTGTGACTAGCAATGCAATTTGCCAAGTCTAGAGACAAACCCTCCAAAGAAAAAGTAAAAACACACATCAAAACAACATTGCACATTCTTAGAAACATTCTAACTAGACAAAAGAAGTTCATACAAGTTATCATCAATGGTGCAAACAATTAAAAAGCATGTGTTTGCAATAAAATTTTATTTGTTGCTAATGATATGTACAAAGTTTTCATGCGGTCTTTGAAGAATTTATTAATATTATAATTTTATGGAATGAATACAAACAAAACAACAAATTGTTCAATGAATAATAAGAAACAGGCACAATATATGACAAAAATCACTACAAAAATGTTGGAAGAAAAATAGCAAGTACAAATAGAAAAATAACAAGTACAAATTAAAACATTAAGAAATTGATGTTCGCCCTTTTATTATAATGAGGTTGATCTCATATATATACAAAATGGTTCCCAAGCCACAATAATTACTAGAGAACCTACATTGAATCCTGTAATATTTCATGGAGTGAAAAACATGCTATGACACGATCACAATAAAGTTAATGGGTAGTGGGTCTGTGTTAGGGTCTTATGCTAACCCTCTAAGCAGATAGATAGGTTATTATGTATGGATTCAATCTCTACTAAATAAGGTCCATATAGTAGTGTGAAAGCAATAATTTTAAGAAGACTTGTTAGAAGGTGCTACCTATTAGAAAGTTCATTCTCTAGAATGTTCCTAGGAGGTAGATAGAACTATATAAAGAAATATAATCAATGCAATGAGATTTCTTCAAAAGAATGTTGTAATCAGGGTTCTACTCAATTGGAGGTTCCCCCATAGAAGAGACAAGTGAACATTTCTCTCATCAATAAAGGTATAACATTTTGTGGTATTATAGTTCTTTATTTGGCTATTGTGGTTGCAATCTATCATTTCTGCAATAAATCTAGGTAAAATCTATTATTTCTACTCTACATCTTCCATTTTACTAATAAAGAACACCAACGTGTTTTTTATAAATTATGCCCCCATTGTTTAAGAAATGTGTTGTCAAAATGCCTACAAGTTGTACACTACATACATAATGAATCTTGATTATGTCATATAACTAAGCTAAGTATTTATAAACTTTCTCTCATATTATATTCAAGCTTCCTTATGAGCTCCTAAATGAGCATTGGAATTGGACGAGGTGGAATTGCTAGAATTTATTCTACAACTAGGTCTAGGTCTATTGAAACTGGAACAAGCTCACAAGTTGTACACTACATACATAATGAAGTTTGATTATGTCATATAACTAAGTATTTATAAACTTTCTCTCATCTTATATTCAATCTTCCTTATGAGCTCCTAAATGAGCATTGGAATTGGAATTGGACAAGGTGGAATTGCTAGAATTTATTCTACAACTAGGTCCAGGTCTATTGAAACTGGAACAAGCTCACAGGGCTCAGCCTCCAATGTTATGTTATGTACCAAATCCTTAATATAATATAATAAAGTAGTGTACACATGATGTACATAATATGTGAACATGGAGAATGGTTTTCCTCATAATGTTATTGAGGAATGAACAAGTATAAGGCACCTTATGGAGGAAAAATCATCCCCTCTTTAGGCTCTTTAGGCTATATGAAAGTCCAGTAGTTGGAGGGAGTAACCCTCAAAAGTGTTGAATTTGATATTTGATTGTTTCTTCAATTAAATTAAAGAAACTTTGAGTGTTTTCAAATGCAATACTTGAAACAACAAATTCATAAAATTAAAAGAGGCTAAACTCAGAGAAGTAATAAATTCATACATGCATTCACATTCACAAAGGGAACCACATTCCTATCTAACAAGATTTCAAGATGATAAATGAAATAAAATTAAAAGACACAATTTTTAAGAGAATATTTGCTCTGGACAGTGGTTTACATGTAAAGGATGGAACCAATTTGTCAAATTAAAGATAACACAAAATCAAGAAAACTTATATACAACATTCATAATTACCCCAATTTCAACATACTCCAAGAATAAATATTGTGATTATGTGAATGAAATAAAGAAATTATAAGCATGACTATAAAATACCAATAATCATAATTGCAAACAATGTTTTTTAAGCCAAATTTCCTTAATTTGGCTAAATTTTAATTTTTTTAAGGAATTTAGGCTAAACAAATTCATATTTTCATTGAAAATAAAAATAAAAATAAAAAATGTAGCCTAATTTATGATTATTGTTATGCATTCACTTATGTTTTTCGCCTAAATATAAACATTTTCCATGAACATATAATATAGGTTTTCTTAGTATTTTCATCAAAATCAATGATTATGCATCCCAATTTTTTGGGTACATTCACTATATATGGATGATTAGTTAATAGAGACCAATCTTGGGAAAACCATGAATTTTCAATTGAAGTCATGTAAATTTATGAAGAAAAAGAAAAGAAAAATGTAATACTTTACTTCTATTATTTTTTTCACTTTCAACATGTATTTATAACGACATTTTCCATTGTCATTTATTTTTGTTGTAAGATCCCTCTAATTGATATGAAAGTTTGTTTCTTCTCTAAATATTCTACTATGAGATTTGTTTTAGTTAACTATTGTCAATTATGCACATGTGACACTAATGGAATGGTGTTGTTGCCAAATTTTAAAGGTAGTAACAAGAAATCAATGGTTATCGCCTTAAGATAAATAATATAATTTTTTTACAAATATGGTTTGATTGCCAAATGATTTGATAAGTTGTGACTTATGTGGTGTGAAAAAAACAATATCGATTGCAAAGTCCAACAAGTGAACAATTTTACAAGTCTTTATGTTGTATTAAAAACTTTGAATAATTACAAAGATGAGTCTTTTGAGAATAAATCTCACAAAACATTTCTTGTTTCAAAATCTGAAAATCTGAAATTTTCTTATGAGGAAAGAAAAATTGAAATTGCATATGTTGATTGAACAAGGGATGAATCATTTAAGAAAACAAAAAAACCTGAATGACTTTGGAAAATTCCTTGAGCTATGGTGACCATATCGACTGCTGGAAGCAATTTCTTTTTCAATCCACAAATGATACCAACTTCCATGTTGTTTTCTTTCCTTTATATTCTTTCTCCTAACAGTTTTCATAAAAGTTTCCAAATTTAGACAAGAATGGCAAAGTGGAAACCCATATATTTTGGAAAATCATTATTTCTCTTGTTTTTATGCTTAAGACGGTTAGGGTATTGGGATACGTTATCCATTGCTATGGGTTCATATTCTTCTTTTTCTTAGGTTTTGTTGCTAATGTGGATGCAAGTGCTTATGTGGAAGCTAATAATTGAACTTTATTCCTTAACTTATCAATCTATTGTCAATCATTCACCTATGGTATCTTGAAGTCAACCATTCTTCTAGAAGCGATATACAGCTCTGTATAAAGATAATATGATGTTGGAGGCAGATTTCGTTGTAGTTGAGTAATAGTGCAAAGTAACATGAATTCTTTAAATAACCTTTCATAAATGAGTATGCCTTTGATTGGACCACTAAAGTCATCAAAATGTTTATGAATTTCCATTTCATTATAAACAAATTTTTCATATCTTTCAACTAAAACCACCTTTCTTGGTTCCATGGGAGTGGAAGTCCAAGTTCAAATGCTTTTGCAAATTTACCTCTAAACTCTTGAGAAAATTGAACCACAAAATTACACTTACTCTGAGTTTTCATTATCGGGTTGTGTTTAACATGGAATATGCTTGTCTACATAATGAATGTAGTTTTGTCTTTGATTCCTAGAACCTCCAAATCATTTTGATTTCTATTATTCAACAATTTTATGATTTCATCAGCAATCTGAACTTTGTCTTCGAGTCATTCCCATGCTTTAGATACTTCAAGTCTTATTATTCTTTCAAGGTTCTCTGGTTCTTGAAGCTCATTAAAATTGACTCTAATTTTTGGGTGATCAACTTGATTTGATCCCAAATGTAATGTTTTACTCCAATCAAATATCTTCTTGCTAAAATTATTTTTTCATCTTCTCATATTCTATAATATTTTGATTTTCGTCGGCTATGATCTTATATTTCTCATCTAAGATGGAATGAGTAGTGTCTAAAAGTGCATTGCGCTTATCAATCCATGCTTTTAATTTTGTTGTTTTTATGCTTTCCATTGAATACTTGTTTCAACAACTCCTAATTCATTTTGAACTACTGTCAATTGCATTTTGAGCTTCTCAATCTACTCTATTTCTAAACCTTCTTTGACCATTTAAACATCTAGGATTGTAGTTATGAGAGATAAATTTATTGACAAAGCAGTGTCTTCATCTTCATTGACTCTATCAATGATTTGTTCCAATTTAATATTTTTCTCTAAAATTATTTTCACTTGATCTTTCTCTTTTTCTAACTCAATTATTTCCTTTGTTTGAACATGCTCAATAATTGGAAAATTCAATCTTCCTCTGAGAAGTTGAATTTCCTTATCATTTTCTTTAACCAGAGATGAAATCCAACATTTATGTCATGGATCGTTTCCTAAAGAAATTATCCTTTTTTGTAAACCATTGATTGTTATTTGATGAAATTTATTGGTGTTTTTCTCAATTTTCAATTGATTTTTTATCCTATTGATTTTTATCCTCAACCTTCTTATATTAATTATTTCTTATATAAAGTATTTAGACACCATATTACATGTCTATTTATGCCATTCAATCTTTTCTTTTAGTGGCATATGATCTAGATCAATGATCACTCTGGTAATTTCATATTCATGAGACCTAAGATCATTTTCAGGCTTATCTACTTTAGGCTGCAAAATTGCCATATGTAAAGTACCCTTTTCATAATCAATTGATGATAATAACATGGGTGGTGTAGGTCCTTCATGATTGACATGAGAAAGTAGGATTTATTTGGTTTTCTTAGACATCTTATTTAAATTCGTCTATGTAAATATATCAACTTTTTTCTTGTGAGACTGTGAATTCCTTTGAAACTTCACCTCCTAGAATCACTATGCTTGTAGTTTTGTGTGTGGGGTCACTGGATGATGCAATTTGGGTTATTGAAACTAATACTTTTTCAATCAAGGATTTACCCAAATGTTTCATCTTATTGGATTCTCCTTCATATTCAAAATATGAATCTATTCTCATCCTTTTGGTCAGAGGTTTTGGTACATCTTCCTCCATTGGATCATCATTTTTTGTCATATTTCTTTGAAATTATGGTTTCTTTGGAATCTCCATTACAAATTGCATTCCCTTATTTGGTCGATCATATTCAATTGTGATAATTGAAGTGGATGCAAAACTTCCTTATTTGTTTCTTCTTTCACATTCTTCTCTTGTGTTGATAGTTGACCTTGTCCTTGCAGTATTTGTTGAATTTTTTTCCCATGACTCTTTGTTTGATAATATTTATGTTCATGTGTATTCATGATGAATACACATTCTCATGTTATAAATCAAATGGCATGGATCGTATTGCCAAAACTTATCTTCTTCAAAATGGAAACAAATCATCATATTTTCAAGTATATTAAATGTTACTCTATTGTAATTGTGATAACGAAAACTTTAGTTGGCAACATAATATATAT